>AYEL01060806.1:0-48690 GCA_000484575.1 Olivierus martensii | reverse complement strand
AAATTTAATATATATAAATTGAATTTTATATAAAAAAATTAATCTTCTTTAAAATTATTAAATGTGTTTTTAATTACCAAATTTATAAAATGAAATAATTAAGAGCGAGATCTTTTTGAATATTTTTTAATACATCAGAAATCTGAAATCTAAACGTCTTTTTAATTAAAATTAATATAATTATTTTTATCTTCCGGTTAAATTATTCTTTCTTCGTACATATCAACAACAGTTGAAAGTTATATATCGTCGTTTAGATATTTTAGACGTTAGATGCAATTTAGAAAGAGGAAAGGAAATACCAGAAAAAACGCATTTTCATGCAAAAAAGTTTATTTTTTTTTTTTACTCACTGGCGATGCTTCTTTTATACGATATTTGAATATCTGGAAATTTTGTAAGCATTTTTCCAACGGAAGCCAATGTAATAATTTTATACGATATTTGAATATCTGGAAATTTTGTAAGCATTTTTCCAACGGAAGCCAATATAATAAAAAAAAAAAAATTTAACTCCGAATTTGATAAATTTTATGGATAAACTTTTTTTATTTAATAAATGCCATTCTGACTACTTTTAGTTAGATTACAAGTTGAAGAACATCGGTAATGCAATATTCTTTAATCAAACTTGCAAATAATAAAAATGTTTTCTTGGCAGAACATGACTATAATTTAAAGATTATTGTCGGAAATTCGTTATAATTTGCATTCAGATCTTCAAAGAGGGTCAGCCGAGCGATGCTAAATTAATATGAAATTTCTAGCTATAATTTAGTTAAGACAAACAGGGATTGTTTAATAACGAACGTTCTAAAATTAATATTGTTTAATATCAGTTTAAAGAAAACTGTTCATTAATCGATAAACTCATTTTATCAAATTAAACAGTTTCTTAATTTTATTTGAATATGCTTTAAGTTTGAGATTAATCATTTCTGAATTAACTACTCAAATTATAAAGTTTAGATAGTTATTTGAAGCTGTTGAAGGATTCTGTCAAACTAAATTTAAGCGTTATATAAAGTGACTGACATAATTGCCACTGTAATGTATTTATCCTTATTAAATCATGCAAAGAAATGTAATGCAAAATCAATACGGCATTTACTGTCGTCTTATTTAAACGACTGTATTTGCCGATCGAAAATAAAGACATAAGGAAAAGCAATTGTGCATTTTCTATTCAGATTATATTGCTTTCTCTTAACTTTTCTGGATAGCAGCTGTCTGTTAGTGAGTCATCACTCGCTGAAATCTTTTCGGATTTTTTTGATTTCCTGCTTGAAACCGTATAAATGACCATTTACTTTAATTATATATAATAATAAGATACATATATATTTATTTAAATATTTTTTTTTAAATTATAAGAATAAAAATGGCATAAATATCGTCAGAAATGTTATAATGTATTATAATAATAATAATTAAAGTAGATGATTTCTAAAATATACAACTAGTGCAAAAATATAAAAATGATGCATAAATAGTTAGAAATTCTAGAATTTATCATGTAGAATCTGTTTTACTATATATTATAACGGAATACAAATATTCGAAAAATTAATAATCAAACAAATTATTTATCGAAACGAATTATATATTTTTATTATATTCCATATGTTTACAATATGTAAGTATATTTTTAGACTACTTTTATAAGCAACTATTATAAATAAAAAGTAGATACTGTATATGTATTCATTTTATCTGCTGTCCTTATATTTGTCCGTTTTCTTTATATCTCGAGAACCACATATCATAGAGAATTGAAATTTTAGACGATTGTTTTTTTTTTCCGATTATAAAATGGTGACAGTTCAAAATCCCTAATTATATTAAAACTACTGCTTTTATCAAATATGACAAATATGACAATCATTTAAAAATTTCTTTATTATTGTTGTTAATTGGCTATAACGCTATATACTATCGGTAAAGCTTTATCTATGATAAATTTATTCATTGATAAACAATAAAACTGATTTAATATTACATGTAATGCAACTATATTAAAATTTGATTATTTTAAAACAGTTTTAAGTTTGAATTAACTTATAAAAGTATCAACTGTATCAACAGAATTTTTTAATTAGGAAACATTTTTTCTTATAATTTATTTATCCAAACGTAAATTTTACATATCCAAAAACTTAATTCATATTTTTAATTTGATTTTGCTAACAAATATAAAATCAAGAAGCATGGAGAGGTTAATAAGACAAAGATGATAAATATTCGCGTGGAAGTCGCTAGATTTCCGCCTGGAGGATCCAAGATCGAATCCTGAGTCTCAACCTTTCAATTTTTCATAAAGGATGCGAGTCAGTCCATCTCTCTTATCCTTCAACTTCCAGCTGATCCTATTAGAGATCAATAAGCCCAAAATTATGCAGTATCAAATGACCCTATTCTATATAGTAATCTTAGGACAAAGAAAGAAAATACAAAAAATATTTTGTATTTTCTTTCTCTCGATATCTTCTTTTGTATCTCTCATCAAATAATCATAATACAGAAATTTAACCTTATGTAATTTTGGTTCCAGGTTAAATATATATCTCAAAATTTTATTCAAGAGGTGTTCAGTTTTATACAGGGTATATCTTACTACCCATACCACCCTTTTTTCTCAGAAACACGATGAGATAGGAAAGTAGGGAGAAAAATTTTGTTTACCAAAGTATATCCGGAAAATCGAATAGTCACTATAAAAATTTTGTGGGATCACTAGAAGTAGGGATACAAGGGGTCAACTTTAAAATTTCCAATGAAAACGTATGCCAATTTGAGGAAACACGATGAGATAGGAAAGTAGGGAGAAAAATTTTGTTTACCAAAGTATATCCGGAGAATCGAATAGTCACTATAAAAATTTTGTGGGATCACTAGAAGTAGGGACACAAGGGGTCAACTTTAAAATTTCCAATGAAAACGTATGCCAGTTTGAGCATAATTGAATAGAACTGCGAAAAACAAATCACTTTTGTTTTGAAAGTTTTTTAATATCGCCTACGGATTGTGAGATATCACTAAAAAATATGCTGCCACACGTACCGCCAATTGGACTATTTAAGCAATAAGAAGAATCATCAGTGTACTCAGAAGGGACGTCTGTGTACACTAAACGAACACTATTGAAGCAGCAGAGAGCAGTATTATGAAGATTTAAGGCCAATTCGTGTACTCGGTGGTAGTACTCGAACCGCAAGTGCGACAAGTCGTTCGCGTTCACAGTTCGATACGGAGCCATACTCGAGAAAAAGGAACACTATTGAAGCAGCAGAGAGCAGTATTATGAAGATTTAAGGCCAATTCGTGTACTCGAACCGCAAGTGCGACAAGTCGTTCGCGCTCACAGTTCGATACGGAGCCATACTCGAGAACAAGAGTTTCCCGACTTGTTTCAGACCTTTATGAGCGCCTTGGATGTACACAGATGCCCTCTGTCAGATTCTTCTTCTTATTGCTTGAATAGCTCAATCGGCGGTACATGTGGCAGCAACTTTTTTTTATGATAGCTCACAATCTGTAGGTGTTATTAAAAAACTTTCAAAACAAAAGTTATTTATTTTTTACAGTTATATTCAATTGTGCCTAAATCGGTATACGTTTTCATTGAAGATTTCAAAATTGACCCTTTGTGCTCCTATTTGAATGGTCAAGATAAAATTTTTATCTTGACCATTCAATTCTCCTGATATACTTTGATTATCAAAATTTTTATTCCTATTTCCTATCTCATCCCTTTTCCGAGATAAAAGGGTGCTACGGGTGATAAGATATACTCTGTACATATTTTCAATTGTTCTTTTTGTTTGTTTTTACTGTATGTTTGTGTTGAATAATCTCCTACACGATAGAAGCTACATCCGCCAAACTTGGCATGATTCTTTGTGATTGTCCAACTTAAATAACTGGACTATTTAGCTAAATTTACCAATTTAGTCAATACATGGCTTCAATTAAATCCTTCAGAGTAATGTTCGAATTTGAAATAACTTCATAGTCGCACTACTGTGACGTCATCACGGCGTAACATACAGTGGCAGAACTTAAAATTTTTGACTCCCCGCAAAATATTATTCGGGCCCTACAACAAAAAATAAATTTTTACCTAAATATTTTTATTAGAAAATAACAAAATTGCATTATTAAAACACAATTGAAAATTATCAAAAGAAAATAAATTTAAAATTCTTCCTCCTGGATTTTAAATTTGCAAAATCTCTAATCACATCTTTTATTTCCATATTTTTGGCTACTGCTCCTACCGCCGCAACTGTGCTGATTCAATGAATGTTTCACTCTTTTCATAGTGCATTTAATTTTTATTGTATTACGTTGTTAATTTAAAAAAAGGGATAAAGAGAAGTACAGAGAGGATTTGGGCCCCCTATAATTCTGGGCCTTCCGCATTATGTCCGACGCTTTGTAGTTCCGCCATTGGTAACATAATACGATTTCGATTCATGACATTGCTATGACATAACGCTGCGTGACGTCTCACTGACATGGCATCGATGATGATGTCATCATGATCTAATATTCTGGTCTAAATCTGTATTAAAATGGAACAGAAAAAGATAATGGATTCCAAATGCTATAATTAATAAATTATATAGTAAAACGATTTTGTTCGAATTTGGGATGCCGTCACATCATCTCATGAGATCATTGTGACGTAACAAATAGATGACGTCACATAAGCACGCCGATGACGTGTCATGCCATAAATTGATAAATGATCTCGTGATTTTATATTTTAATAAATTCAGGAAAAATAAATAATTTCTACCAGATATAATTCAATTAGTCTGATGATAATATAACATTTCGGTAAACATGAGGTCTTAAATAATAAATTAAATCAATGCACGAAATAATTTTCCAATACAAAAAATTCTTCCTCAGGACAATACAATGAAGATCGGTAAAATGATCAATTTTCGATAGGTATAGTGCACAGTATCACAGCATTGCGAATTTCAATGTATTGCGAATGTATTACGAATTCCAAGTTAATCTTTTTCAAATCAAAGAGCGGAAAGACATAGATTCATAAAATCGTGAACCTTCTGGAAATTATGAGGGTTGTATTAAAGAACAACTGAACGACAAAAACTGTAGAAGAAATTAACGTGCAAATAATCAAAACCAAGTTTTTCCTAATATACTGTATATGTTTTCAAATTATGCTAGAACGATGCCGGACACACTTTTACTACAGTAATACTCCGACTTACGTAAATTCGGAGATACGTAACTTCTCATCCTGCTCCTTCGCCCTCAATCATATCCACATTACACGCGACGCATTAATCATGACATGCAAGTCTGCACTTGCGCGAGCTTACACGACGTGTTTCATGTGCAGACGCTTAACATGAGTCGATCAGTACGAATTTTTTTATACGCGGTACAGTTACAGTATTATATTCTACTGTACATATTTCATTTACTGATTTGTTGATTGTTTTTAATTACAGCTACATATTATAAACTTTTATAATTTGTGATTTCTTAGATAATAAAGAGCCAGTTAAGAACTTAATACATATGTATCTGAAATTAGATAAGAGAATCTATAAGTACCCCGACATACGTAATTTTCGACTTAATTTATGCTTCCCGGTCTCACCTATTACGTAACTCCGGAGTATTATTGTATAATAAACTTTAAATTTAACAAATAAAATAATTAGAACAATAAAACAGAATTCAGATGAAGATGAAGACCAAGATAAATATTATTGATAAAAGAACTAAAATAATTTAAATATAAAAATTCGGTCAAATTGCATCGTTTTTTTTTCTTTCCTCCTCAGATGTATTTATATATCACTCGTTCAACTTACGATCAAATTTGGAATTCCATTGTATTTTATGTTGTATAAGGTTTATAAAATTTCAATACAAAATTAAGTCAAAATGGGAGTAGTTAAATAAATCTTAGAAGAATAAAATTTAGAGAAAAGGAGTTCTTTCCTTTTAAATGTTTCTGTGCATCGCATCATTCAACCAATTTTGAATTTAGACTTTTCTTATAATACTTAATCTCTCAAAAATTTTGATGCAGTCAGATAGAAAGTGAAGACTGTATTTATTACTATTTATTAGCACAGTTTATTATAGTTACAAGGCTATTTACGTGAGAAGATATTTTAATATAAAACTATAATTGTTATCTACTACAGAAATACTATGTAAAAATATAAACTAAGTATATTACGGAAAAAAAAAACAGAATGTATGCAACAATTTATAAGTTTTGAATATATTTTATAAGCTAGTACATAAATGACGATTTCTGATAAAAATAAATTCAATAACGTTAACCAAGTCTAGTAGCCATTTATAAATTTCCCATCTATTCGATAAATGACAGAGGTATAGATTATCTGTAAAGTGCTTCTCAAAGTGTGGGTCGCGACCCCATATGGGATCGCGTAACAAAAATTTGGGGTCGCAGAAATTTTAGCAAATGTTTTAATTCGTATTCTTAGTTTATATACTTCTATACACAGGGTCGCGAAAATATTTTATTGGGGTAAAAGGGGTCACCAAATGGAAAAGTTTGAGAAGCGCTGATCTAGCCTATATATGTTTATGTATCCGCATTAATCGTTTGGACACTTTCGGTCATGCTAGGAACTTGAAATTTTGCATGGAGGTAGAGACTGACCCCAAACTTTCCAAAAAATTATAACATTTGTAAAAAACGCCCTCAAGGAGTAGCGTTTTGGGTTGACGACAAGAATACTATAAATAAGTCCTTCAAAATTTTGTTGAATTTGGGATGACAACACAAGCACATTACAATGTTATCAGGTGACATAAGAATGGAAAACATCACAAAACGATCGTTATGTGTGACGTCACGTCGACTGACATCATATCACAAAGATGTCATTCACGATACGACATCATATCACAAAGATGTCATTCACGATACGACATCAATCGAATGTCTGTATGTACTGTATAAATCTGCCCCAAAGGTTTCCGCACCGTTTGATCTCTCGAGAACAAACTTGATCTAAAGACTTTCTGTGCACCTGTGGGTAACATAGAATATCCTGAGTCGAGATCATCATAAGTAGGACATTTTGGGGTGCAACGAAAATGCCTTCATTTAAATCCTTCTGAATAATATTCGAATTCTGGATGACGTCATAGCGACGCAAGCCTGACAGCATTGGCGACGTAATAATAGATGACGTCATTAAACGATTCCATTCTATGACTTCACGATGATGCAACACTATGTTACGTCAATATGACATCGTGTCAACATTGTGATGGCATCATACACTGATTAAATCAGCTGGTAAAATCGATGATAAAATTATACACAAAAAGCCAATGTATTCCAAATGCTATAATGACGTCATCTATTGTTACGAATTATTTTACATGATTTATTGTAAACTCATCCATAAATATACTATAAATTAACGGTATCCCATCTGGCCCGTTGAATAGCCTCCAACTTCCTGTTTGGTCTACTATTGATGTTTACTAGTCTGTGTTGGATTCTAAAAATGACCGCCGCCAAAAATATTCCGTGTGATTTAGCACTTTAATTCATACTAATGTAATATCACGTAAATGTAAACTAATTAAATTTCACGTTCACGTAAATTAATTAAATTTTTTTGTATAACTAATAAACGGTTTTGTCATCTTGATATAGGAATAGCCAAATAAACTGTATTCTATACCTGAAATTTCCGAGCAGCACCGGGCATCCTTGTTAGTTTTATATATAATAATGAAATATTCAAGAATATAAAAATCAAATATTAAAACATAAATCAAGTAGTATATTGAGAAAATATTCAATACTTTGTTCATTTACTTATTTAATCTTTTTATTGTTGATATCATATACGGAACATAATTTATTATTTTATTCGAAGATAAATTCTTTGCCAACTTATCCGAAATTTCTCAATAAATATATATATAAAAAAATTATTAACTTAGCTGTCCTTGTATTATAATTCTTTAAAATTCATACATTTTTGTTAAAATTTGTTAACGTCTTAATGATAAATTCTTTTGTTTTTTTATTTACGATTTTATATAATATATAGAAATACTGTATAAATTCAGAGATTTTTTAGAAATATTAGTGTCTTAAATACATTTTGATGTTTCCAGAAAATATAAAATTTAGAAAACAAAAATATTATCATAAACATAATTGTTGCATAAAAATTTGTAATTCAATAAAATAAAAGATTCGAGAATTTGTGTGTTTATAAAGCATTTAAGAATTTATTATATTTTTGGCTTTAATCATGAAAATTTATTGCTTACCCTGAAGAGCTTAATCAATCTTGGATCATTTATGTTTATCACTATGTATCATCAATAACTGATCCATATTCATATAACATTAATCTATCCTTATTACAAATATAGAAAACTAGCAAAGTGTGCCAAACGTTGCCCAAGAATAATTTGGAAACATACAGTATAGTAGAAAAAACTTGGTTTTGATTATTTGCATGTTGATTTCTTCTACAATTTCAATCGTTCAGTTATTCTTTAATACAACCCGCATAATTTCCAGAAGTTTGACGAACTTATGAATTTGGAACATTTGGAATTATACACCTTTCCGCTATCAAAAAAGATTGACTTAGAGGAACATTGAAATTCATAATTCTGTGACATTGCGTGTTATACCTACCGAAAATTTTAACAATCTTTATTGTATTGTCCTCATAAAAAATTTTTTTTAATTGGAAAATTATTTCATGTACTGATTTTATTTATTTCAAACCTCATATTTATTGAAATGCTATATTTTCATCAGACTAATTGAATTACAACTTGCAGAAATTATATGCTCTTCCTGAATTTATTAAAATATAAAATCGCGTGATCAATATTATGTCAAGATGACATCATCGGCGTACTTACGTGACGTCATCTGTTTGTTACATAATGATGACATCGTGGGATCTTGTGACAACATTCCGAATTCGAACGAAATCATTTTGCTATATAATTTATTAATTAGAATATAACATTTGGAATCCATTGGCTGTTTATATCCAATTTTATTATATTTTTAACCAGAATATTATATGGCAATATAATACCAGGCTTTAATGACCTCACACGTTTTTGTGGCGTCATGGATCGAAATCGTCTTATGACATCACTTATTATTACGTCGAGATGACGCCATATCGCGATGATGATGACATCGTGGCCTAATGCGATTAAATTTAGTCAAAAAACACAGACTACACAAAGTGACATGTATTGACTAAATTGTTAAATTCTATGAAATTTTTGGATTGCTCGCAACTGTTTAACAATGGTTGTTTTAAAACTCACTAAATAGGCCAGTCATTTAAGTTAGACGGTGGCAAGAAATCTTGCCAAGTTTGGTAGTCGTAGTTTCTATCGTTTAGATTATTCGGCACAAACACCGAAAATTTATGTAAGATAATATGTTAGAAACATTTTTTTATTTTATAGTGTATATATATTATTAATTTAGAGATTTATGTAAAAAGTAGTAAGCTGAAATTAGGCCGTGTTTTTACAAATTATCATGTTTTCATTATTAATGTGATCTCTATGCAGTAAAATAGTATTAGAATTAAAAATTATATTTTTCTGTTGGCAACAATGTAAATTAATTTTGCGATGCCCACTTCTTTCAAGAAAACATATATCATTTTACGCTTGAGACCGAATATTTCCAAAATTCCATATTTGACAATAGGATTTATCTTTTTTTACTTAAAATCTATCCATTTAATTTCTCCATATTGTATTCGCAAAGATACGAGTCTAATAAGATACGAATATATACTTTTAATTCTATACAAAAAAAATGTTATGAAATTTTTTCTCTTGCAATCACACATTTTAGAGCAATGTATATGGTTCTTGTACTGTATTCCTAAAAAATAAAAACTTTTAAAATAAAATGCAAAATTCATAATTACAGTATAGTACATGAAAATTATGAAATTATATTTGAAGAATATTATCCTAACACAGCATAACGAAAAAATCGGAATATTTTAATTTTTAAGCTTGATTCGAATAGAAAGTAGATAGTTATTACAAAACATTGTATAGCTTTTAATGCATATACAGATATCATTCTCTTTCAAAGGTAATGCATTCTTCGAAAACTATTCATTAGACGAAAATTCGTGAAACGAAAACTCATTTCCTATTAATTTCAAGGTAAAAATTACCGATCGATTCTTGGGTTCCAGAAAGTTGCCATTATATTAATATTATTAGTAAAAAATTAAAATAATCACAATAATGCATACTGTAATACACTAGTATAAGAGTTTATTATCTATTCAGCCTATCTTTGCCAATCTATTTTGAATTTCCAAGCCGCTAAGTGCCGAATTTAAATCTAATATGACGATAAACATACAAATTTAACGCGATTTTATCTGTTATTAAAAATTATAAAATTTTCAATCATTTATTATTTTAAATTTATTCGTAATTCTTAAAAGTTTTGATTCTGAAAAATTATTTGCGAAAATAAATAATTTTTTTTTTTTCTGAAGTTGAATAATTAAAAATAATTCCATACTATCCGTTTAAGGCATATTAATCATGGATTTTGTTATAATTATTTCATTAGAAACGAACAAATATAAAATAATGCACTTATTTGAAAGATTACATTGTTTAGACTTGATATTTTCGGAAGCGTAGTAAAGTAATGTAAATTTGCATAGAGATACAGAAATTTGTTGCTAATTATATTAGAGACTGAAGTCGTTTAGAATAATACGCAATCTTCGTTTTATGCCATTAAATAGCTTTACTAATAATTGCAAAAGTTTTTAAAAAATATAATAATTAGATAGCAGATACGCAAGCCGTTGGTATATGGTAGTTAATATAATTTTATCTTAATATAAAGTTAGTGGTATACAGAAGCAAATTTGCCATGAAAATATATATTATATCTGAAGCAATCAACGAACACAATAAGCAAAATAAATCATAAAAACAATCAAGTGTTCTTATCATTATAACAGAAAATGAGCATCTGAATAACAGAATTTTTCATGATATAATTTCAGGAATACTTATGCAGGAAAAATTTATTAATCAAAGATATGAAGAAAAGATTACATATTATTATATTGAATAAGGTACAGTCATTTATTTAAACAAATTACTGTATCATACATTTATGAATCAATGATAAAAATAATCTCTTCGTAAAAGTGACAGTGATTTTTGTAACTTAAGAGACGAATTAATACAATTTATTAACAAAAAAATTCGTAAAATTAGAAAAATTGTACATTTAAATAATTATATTCAAAAAATAAAAATAAAAAAATGTCACTTCACTAATTTTTTTTCTGGAAAACTGCTTTTCAATATTATCACATGCATTCTTCATTCACTCTGATCCTCAATTAATAAGTACATTTTCTATTCTTCCAATTGAAATTCATTTTATACTATTATTATGAATATCATAACGATTCGTAATTGTCAAAGATCAAAACCGTAAACTCTCTTGGATAATTTATTATTGATGAGATTGTTAACATTTTACACATTAATAATCAATCAAACCAACATAAAGAAATAGGAAGTGTAATAAACTAATTATGTTGTTAATGCATTGCGAAAGAAGAAAAATTACTTGACAATGATGATTTTGTTTTTGAAAAAATAGAAAATACAAAAAAAATTTATATTCGTGATAATGTAATAATTTCTCGATGTTTTTAGTAAGTCGATGAAAAAGGAAAGCAACTCGTACGTTTGAACAAATGAATTTCTAATAAGCTACAACAAACAAATATTAATAAACTTTGAAAAACAGACCATGAGAAAATTATATTAATTGTGGAAATCTTCATCGGATGAATTGAAGAAGACACAAAATTAAATATTATTCAAAACAAGAATTAAAATTTATACAAATTATAGTTATTTACTGTATAAGGCTACGCAGATTTAATTTTTTATAAATACTAATTTTATATTTTAGAAAAAAAACACTAGTATGTTGAATCAAATTAATCTTGAATTAGCAAATTCAATCAAAAGTAATGCGAGTTGTTTTTAAGTAATATCTATAAAAAATGTTATTGAGTTGTCTGACATAAAACGACATGCTATGACAATGTATCGAAATTATTTTGTTATTTAATTTCAGTTAATAATCATATTATTTTTTCATATGTTATTGATTGCCTATTTTAATGTAAATTACTTATTTGATAATGTAAAATTATTATAATTAACAATATATATACAGTATTTATTTTTTTATCATTATTATTTTTATCAATAGGATTTAATGCTCGAAAAATAGATTGTCAGATCTGAAAAAAAGAATAATATCCAGCCTACCAACAATGTATCAAATGGGATAGCTAAAAGCATACATCTTTTGAATCCCTCAGGGTTTTCCTACGAAAAAGGGTTTGGCCCAAAGATCATATCTTGCAAAGGATATAAATATTGGTCGGATGGCAGCGTTGTAAAGCATTAGCTTGCCAGTTGGAGATCCTGATTAAATTTTGTCTGGATTTTTTCAGGAAAGAACCGGCCTAGCATTCTGAACTCATCCTTCACCTAATGACTGATTCCATCGCGATTGAAAACCGTTATGCATAGAAAGATATTACAATATTTGTGGTTAAAAGTCAGAAGTAAAGACAATGGAATTAAAATATTGTACACGTTTCAGCAATCTAGAATGCATTTTCGTTTGGATGAAGACGACGAAGATATGAACTGGGAATTTCGAATTAAAATATTGTACACGTTTCAGCAATCTAGAATGCATTTTCGTTTGGATGAAGACGAAGATATGAACTGGGAATTTTGCGTTGATACACAATCAGCGCTGAAAATTCAACCTCTAAGCACCAATACGGTCATACAGGTTGTTAAAATATTCAAATACGTCCATACTGATTGTTAAATTGTATACAGTAGCAATGTAAGCGTTAAAAATTAATTAATTATTGTAAACCTTATTATAAACGCATAATAATTAATTGTTTGCACTCGTAATTAAGTTACATTGTCACTATTTGTGAACTGATTTTTGACAGTGCGTATGCTGTGCGTGCTCATTCTTTCGGGAAGTATTTCTCAAAGTATGTTACGCGTACCATCAGAACTATGCAAAAAGACTTCAAGAGTTATAGGAAATTATTTTAAATTTGATTACCTCTTTTTTTACTTTTATATTTTTGTTTCTGGCTACATGATTTCACATGTCTGTAATTTACTATAACAGAAATATTAAAAAAAGAATATCTTTATTATTATTCGTGTTTGAATAAATATTATAATTTCTACCTAATTACATTTGTCTAAGAGAGATATGCCAGTGTTACAAAAATTTTAAAAGGAATACACAGTACTTAAAATTTTGGAAACACTAGGGGGAATTACCATATTATCATTAACCTTGAAGTAGATAGTCACTAATGCTTCTAAATAGTTTTTACTTTGGTATCACGTACTTCAATTCATGTATAAATAGAAAGCGTGACTACTGAAGAGTGTGAGTTAATTTTTGCAGTGTTTTAATATCTACAAATTAAACATTATATTACCGTACTGGTTATTAAATATTTCGAATATCAGCCATGCACACAATGTCTATAACTATAGTTCAGACTCATTAATCACTTAAAATCAAATGAAACATTGTGAAATGTATACGTACATGGCCGCCGAGAGAAATTTTCGGGCCAATGACAAGTCTGTTGTCCAGGCCCCACTTAAAAAAGTGCATCACTTTAGTTTAATAAAAAAAAACCATATAAAACATTAAGCATTTATTTAAAAAGACAAACAATAAATTCAAAATTCCATACATGTTATATATAAAAGGTTTATTTTGGTACGATTGTTTTAGGTGCGCTGTCGACAGCCTGCGAACTATCGGACACGTTATGTGACACATCAGGCCCGACGGTCGGGCTTCTTCGATGCCGGGCCCGTGACAAAAGTATGGATGTCATCCCTCTCGGCGACCCTGTATGCATATATAAAATACCAAACATATCTTCGAAATCCACTATAGTCTTAGGCTTTCGTGTCATGAGTGGTCACTTTAATATACTTAGTAGATTAAAATAATAATATTAGCATATAATATATTTATGCACAGTAAAAATAAGAATAACTCTATAAATACATAAATTATAATTTATTCATAGTATATGGCTTTAGAATGCCAGCTATAATTTAATTCCTTATTTTTAATTATTAGGAAAACAAAAATAATTTTTACTTCTTAAAGAAAATATAAAATCTTATGAATATATTATTTATATATTAACTCTACTATTACAGTACTTATTTATCTTATTAATGTATTTTAGAAGACATGAATTATATGCTACTATCCTTTATTCAGATGCATTTGAATTATTTTTAAGATGGTTGAGATATTTATAAAATATTCATTTATATATATTAAATCATTTAAATACGCTACAGATACTATTGCCTAATTGTATAAATAAGAAAAAAAATCTTAAAGATTATAGTCAATTGCGAGGATAATTTTTTATCATCTGTACTTGTTTATCATCCGATTAAATTGAAGTTATAGGATAAATCCGTCATCAATCTTTTAATATAAAATTCCATAAAAAATATTAAAGGTAATATGAGATATAAGATATAAACAACAATTTTTTATGCGATTAATATAATTATCTGTTACTTGTTTCTCTATTTATTTTTTACAAAAAGATAATGAAAAAGATTGAACAAGTCAGCTACAGAAAAAAATAATGGATGATTCTCTCTCCACTTCAATTTCTCAGAATGGAAAGAAAAATCATAAGTAAATCATAAATATTATTATTAGATATATGCTTTATGAACCATAATATTAAAAACTGATAACATGATTCAATGCTTTTTAATAAATAAAATAAAGCATATTAGATATTTATTTAAGATTTTTATTAAAAATAAACTTGGAAGCATTTTTATAGATGTTAAATCGCCTGAAAATAAACAAAACATCAAAGAGAGAAGATATTTAAAAAGACATTAATTTGTTTATTATAATCTTATAATGTTTTCGAAACAATAATTAAGTCGGTTATAAAATTATAAGATTGTTTCTCTTTTCTAACAGTTATATTTTAAAATAGAGAATAAATAACGAGTTTACGTTCTAAGAAGTTTGCCGAATCGATGAAAATTTAATAAATGAAATTAAAACTGCCGTACGAAATTATTGGAGATTACAAAAATAAAATTATGAAATTTAAAAGTTTAGATTTTTGCTTTTTTATAACATTATTATGAAACATAATTTAAAAATTTCTAATGAAAAATTTTGTGTAAAGTTTTTGATGTTAAATTCTAACACATTGCCGGTATGTGCTGGTGAGAGTAATTAATTTTGAAATAATTAACTATCAGATGAGACCGCCAAATTCATTTTAATTATTGGAGATCGTATCATAATCATATGACTGACAAAGTAATAAATATCAATTACTGTATAATAAATGCGAAACGTAATAAATAGCCATTTTCCATGACAAAATTCATGGAATAAAATAAATTTTTTGTTTTTTTTTTAACGTTTTTCAATTTTACACTGATTGCATGTAGAAGAATTAATGGAAATATAGAAAAAGAATGATACGAAAAGCTTTTAGGAAGGATGCTAAATGATGCAATACGATCTAGTTGAAGAAATGCTTTCTTAAATTTTGTAATAGATTTATAACTTTTCTCTTAAAATCATATTTATCAGTATGGAAATATACAGTATATATAGATCATCTCCCAAAATCACATTTTTCATAGCACAAGAATAATTATTCTTATTATCAATTAGCATCATGTGAAGATGATTTCGGAAGGAGAAAGGATAAAAATGATCGCTTTATATTTATGCAGGAAATTAATTAATTATTTGAAATAATAATATTCTTCGTAATTTATTTGGCATGATATTTATTTAATATATTTAATGGTAATGCGTTATTCGTCATCTTTCAAAAAAAAAACCTTGTTTTTTGCTTTCTTGCACAATTTCTTCATGGTAAATAATTTATTCTTTCAACTTGCAGACAATCATCTAAATAATATCTCTTCGATTTTAAAAAATAAAAATTTTTTGTTTTTTCTTTTATGCATTTGCTCACAAAAATAAACTCCTTATATTTTCAAAGTATTAAAATTCATTGAATCTTGTAAAATCAATTAAAGTTGTTGTTGATAAAAGTTATCTAAAATATGTCAAATGGACGTTATTTTATTAAAATATAAAAATTATAAAATATGATGCAATGATGCAATATATACTGTATACAAAAAACAACATATTTTAAAATCCGAGAGAATGAAAAGATACAGCACGAAATGTGAAGGAAACATTTAGTAACTCTTATGTTTGAATTTTCTAAATGTGCTTTATCATCATTTACCACGTTCAAAAAGTAACGCGAAGAAACATTAAGCAGTACACTTAAAACTTCATTAGAGTGATTATCTCTTTTTAAATAACATCCTTCCATCTTTCACGCTACTGGCATTAATAATATAACAGCTTTTTTTGTTCCTGATAAGAATTTTTTTCTGTAATTAATGTGTCTTTTTATTGACCTTTAAATTTTTGTTTGTCCAAATAAATTTCTTCACATAATCCACTGTATCTTGGCAAGGCTCTCTGTGTATGTTTTAGATTTATTTGTTTTCTTAATTAGAGCATGAAATTACTTTTTCTTTTAGTATAATGTATCACTTATCATGCTTTTCCAAATGTTTTGATGTTAACAGATTAAAGGGATTTGATTTTTTCAAACTTTTAACAAAAACAATTGTTTACTTTTTTCAGTACATAAGCTGTTAGGCACATAATTAGCCAGTATATCGTCTGGAAAATGTCTGTTTTATTTTTTATAATATTAAAAGCCATCTTCATATTGAAAAGAATAAACACATTCAGTAAGTAAACTGACAATTAATTTAAAAAGTAATTAATATAAGAAATTTGATTTCAATATTAAAGAAATGAAGTTAACACACGAATCGTTCGTAAAAACATAATAAACAAAAATTGATTGATCAATTTTTCTTACAATAAAAATAAAGGATACTTAATTATTGAATTTAATCAATTCAATATTTAAATACAGTATAGCGATAAGTAATAAGTCAATAAACAATTTTTCGCTTCCATTTTAAAGAGTTTTTATTGAGCTACACTATAAATTTATTTTCAACAAAAAGAAATAGTTTCATAACTAATTGTACAGCTGAAATAATAAATTCTTAGCTTATATAATAAATGATTCATCGTAATTATAATAAAAATATTTTTATGCGATTTTAATACAATAATTTATTTGATAATTATTATAATGTTCTATAATAAAACTAAATTTTAATTAACTGAATTAAATCTTTTTCTTAATTCATTTTTCCCAACAAAATTTGTTCATTGCTCTTTTTCTACCATACTATCTTAATTTCTTTTTCATACTTATGATTGTTTCGCTTTTATATTCTCAATAATTTTAAGGAAATATAGTAAGAAATACTCTTACTATATTTCCTTCTTTAACACGATAATCCCATTGCATTGCTTTTCCGTTTTATATCTCGCTGTTTTTCTGTCATTGATATGGTTGTCCAGCCATGTTTCGACATACTAATAACCATATTTTCATTATTTATTACTTCATAAAAAAATCTGACGTCGTGTGGACTTTAGCCAAATTCACAAAGTTGAAAAAACGAAATTTTTATATCACTAAGCTTGGGTATCCTACTATATGCACAGAAATCTAAACTCTTAATTTCAAAAATAAATTATTACTGAAAAATTCTAAATAGAACAGCAAAGATACAAATTTTAGAAATTATGAAACTCTGTTTTAATCATATAAATTTACTTATTTCGACTTTAAACAGAATATTTATTAACTCATATTTACACGATTGTTGATTACTGACGTTTTCTCGATTGAAAACAATAGAAAATACAATTAACATTCTATGTAATAATGAAAGACAGTACTGTATCTAAGACAGCCATAAATTATCATCACAAAATGACCTAATTAAGAATCTGAAAATTCGGAAACACGTTCAAGATGGTCATGGACGTTATGATACCAAACATGATAAAAATATCTCGGTTATTGTGATAGTTCAGGATCGCATTGAAAATGCACGTTTAGTCCTTCAAATTTTTTTTTGAATTTGAATATTGATAAATCCTTTGATTGCATGTATAGATGACATCATTATATATGCGAAACCATTATAACATATATAAGATGTCATGCAACACGCAACATTATTTGAGATCTATATGCTGTGCCATCAAATTTGATACCGTCGTGATGACACTGCGGCGTAACGATACTTGATGTAGAATAAATGTATGCCAGTATCAAGCCGTTATAATAATGAGTGACGTAACAGATATATCACGCATTATTATGAATAACAATGATATGATCGTCCCACATGCACAAATACGGATAAAATAAGCGTTAGAAATGTTTCTAGGTCCATCTTTCTGGCACTTATTTATTTAATTATATATAATTGATAAATAAAGCATGCGGACCTCAACTAATTATTAGATAATAACTTTATATATATCGAAATTTTTCATCATATACAAGATATACAACCCATACAAAGAGATAAATTTAAATAACTTGATTTTTTTTATATCCAGTGAACATATTTGTGCCGTAACTCAATCATTTAAACTTGGAAAAACTAGTAGATTTTTTCTGCTTAAAATGATTCGCTTTTCATGTTTAATAGACAAGAAAATACAGTGAAACCTGTTAAAATGACCACCTTGGTACAGTGACCATCTGGCTTCAAAAGCTCAAAAGGATTAAATTTCAAAAGCTGGTTTGTTTCCCATAGGATGTAATGCTATTTTTCTTTTATATAGTGACCACCTGTCTAATGTCTATATTAACCACTCACACAGTTAGTTTTAAGAAATACTAACCTGCTAAAGTTACCAATTGGATTAATTTCATGGAGGAATTATTGTATTTTCCTCAGAAATTTTCCGTTAGATAAAATTCTAAGGATTAGTATTTATTCCATTAGAATTTTTCTGTTATGATAAAATAGCCTGTTAAACCAGTATATTAAAAGTAAATATTGTAATATTACTGTATATGTACCTTTATGCAGTATTTTAATTGAGGTTTCACTATGTTAAATGCAGATATACAGGTTAGTATTAATTGTAGTTCAGTATACGCTTGCTATAAGACTATTCGTCAGACGATGATATATGCTATATGTTGTCATTATCGCTTGACTATAAGTTGACAATTTTAATTAATATAAATTTGCAGTTTGGATTAATCTGTTCACAGTTCATTCACTGCAGTGAAAAAAAAATCTCAATTACATATCTATCTCATTGGGTTTTTATTCTATCAAAACCCAAAAAGCTCAATTACAACAAAAATTAGAACTGATTAATTTCTTGAAACACGATACACAAAGAATAAGTGCTGAGATGTTTGGAGTCAGCAAGATGTGTCCAACAACAACGAGTGAAAAACTGAGTAGGCCTACCTTGAGTGCTATGAAGTGCAGAATAAAAATGGGAGTTTATTTTAACATGCAATTTTCATTAATATATGTAATTTTTCTTTTTTACGTTCAGTATACTATAACTTAAGAAACTGTGGGAGATTTTATTTTCAATTTTTTTATGATGAAAAGTGGTTCTTTTCTTTTGGGGAAGAGGAGGATCACTGTCCTGTATAATGACCACCTGTGAAAAGTGACCAATCAGGTCGATCCCGAGGGGTGATCACTTTAACAGGTTTCACTGCAGATTCATCAACATTCGATCTCCCTGTTATGCCCTTTAGGCTATTTGTTAATTTTCTCGAATTTTTGAATTTATTCGTTCTTTAACTATTTATCAACTCATATCTATTGGCAATTATTCACCTGTTACAACAACGTTTACATACATTATATATTATTATTATTTGTCTTCACTTATAAGTCAGCAATTCAGTATTAAAACTTGTGATGACTTTTCTTGTTTGCTACGATTTATATCAGATATCGCAATAACAGAAAGAGAAAGTTTCAACCTACTGCAATTACCGTTCTACCCTTTTAATGTTATTTCTATCTACCAACAAATCTGTCTAGCTAATCTCGGATGACTTTTAGAAAATTTATTTTAGCATTTTCGATTCTACAATTTATAATATTAATATATATATCACGCATATATTTTTACTCCATTTGACATTTAAAAATATTTTTAATTTAAAGGATAGCCGGTACTTTAAAACGTTATTTTTCAATTTACGTAATTTTTAATTACCATTTTCTCCAAATTAATTATCGGTTTATGCAAAAATATATTAATTTATAATATCCACACACGTACAGTATATATATAGACTATATATAGAATTATTTAATACGATTTCTAACTGAAAAATAAAAATTGAGAATAAATTAAATTTGCAACTTTCGGTATTTTATTTCAATTTGTCGGCTCTCTCTCGGATGTTTCTAGTAATTAAAATTCTTGCCAAATAACTGAATTAAGGATAGATGGATTTGCTGATTAATTTCTTTTTAAAAAAGAAAAAAAAAATTAAATAATATTTTCCGTAATTAAAAATCTTTTTGTTTTATTGTAGACTCTAATTAAAAGAGCATTTGGATATTCAAATTACACTATTTTTGTTAGATAATAATTAAAATAATAACAATCTGAAAATAGGAATTAATATCTAGACTGTTTTTTTTTGGCCCCTTCAAAAAAAAAATCAGTTTTTCTTTATAACGCAAATTTAAATATTTTAAAAAAAGATTCAAATTAACGATAAGCCAATAAGAGATTTGGAGACGCGTTTAAGGCGTGTAAAAACGTTTTTAAAAACTTAACGTTGATTGGTTAATTTAAAAATTTGATTATTTAAATTTTGTTTTTTTCCGGCATATCAGCACTTTTTTTATTTATTTCGTAAATAAAAAATGGAAACTTATTAATAATTCATTTAATTCGTAACTTTGTTATATAAATTTATAAAATAATCATTAAATATTCATTTTGGAGAACTTTGCAAAGTTTTTTAAGATGATAAACGGTTATTTATTTATTTATTATTTTTTTGGGTGAAGAATTTCGAAAATAATTTTAGAATCTTCCAAAGATCTGATCGAAACTTGTCCACGTCAACAGACGTTCAATATTCAGTTCGCTTTGCAACACGATCGATTTTTTTATGGTAAACAACATTTTTTCATAAATTAATTGCTTTCGAGATGAACTCGTATAACGAATAATCGAAAATTTTTTTATTAAATTAATTAATAATAAAAATAGCTAACAATGTTAAAATAAAATAATATTTTAAAGTTTTTTCCCTTCTTTAAATTAAAATGAAATAAGCAAAAAAAATTTTACCTGTTGGTTTCGGATTAGGCAAATTTGGTCTAGTAACCGCTGTGACGTAGGTAATGACGTCAGAAAAGGGTGAAATACTACTTGCAGTTTCATTAGTCGAAGATAATGGTGTCATTGTATGCTCAGTCCACATAATCGCATGACAAATTTATAAAAAAGAAATTGGTGCGATCACATTATCGAAAATAAAGTTCAAATGTAGACGGTGTGTATATGTATATATATATATGTGTGTGGGTGTATTAAAAAAGAAATTGGTGCGATCACATTATCGAAAATAAAGTTCAAATGTAGACGGTGTGTATGTGTATATATATATATATGTGTGTGTATCAACTTCTCTTCTATACGAAAGAACAGAATTTTATCCTTTTTTAAATATTATTTTTCCTTTTAAATAGTGAGGCAGTCATTTATTCCACATGGCACTGTGTTATTTCAAATAATTCAAAAATCATATGTAACAATTACGTAACGGCAATTCTGTGACGACAGGAAGCTAGTCCATGTTTGATGGGGGATCTATACGTAAGAAAAATATAAAATATTAGTTTGTTATGTAGTAATAAATATATAGTTAACTAAAAAACATAATTTGATGGGGGATCTATACGTAAGAAAAATATAAAATATTAGTTTGTTATGTAGTAATAAAATATATAGTTAACTAAAAAAACATAATATACTAAATATTAAAACATAAATATCTCAAAAGTATGAAAAATGTTCAGTATATAAATGTATAACAACTTACTAATGTAACTTTCAGAATTATTCGTTAAAAAATTATATAAATAATAAATAATTTCTGAAAAATAATCTTTTAATGGCAACTATAATAAAAATTGGAATATAGACATAAATATTTATTAAAATAGCATTTTTATTGACGATGGAATTAAACTTCTGCACAGATGATTTAAGAATCGGTGATCATATAAAAATATTCGAATTTAAATATATCTGATTGTATCTTTAAAGTTCCTTTTAGCATATATTTTTTAAACAGTCGTTTGTCATCGTGTTTTGTTTATGATATAGAGGAAAAAAAAGACGACGACTCGCATGATTGATCAAAGCAATCTTTTCAGACAAATTTAACTTTACTTCGTCAGAACACAAAATATGCAAATGTAACTTTTAAAAGTTTATCGCAATGTTTTCAGCATTCTGACAATCCTACTTTAAAAAATAAAAATTCCGAATTTATCTTAAATATATCTGGATGTAATTTCTAACTCCGGAAATTTAGTAGGATTAAATCAAGATCATACATTTTTATTGCATTACGAACGGTAAGAAATACACAGATTTATTCTGTAATATCTTTTAAAAGTCAAATAAATATAAGATCTGTAAAAAAAGAGAGTTTAAAGCCACTCCGAGTGCAATATAATAACTGCAATACTGTATAAGAAAAATACAATTCTTCTTCGAAAAAACAAACTAAAAGTATCATAGAGATGTCTTAAGATAGGAGAACACTAGCAAAATATAGTGCTCGAACGAGAAAGCCAAATAAAAAAAGAGGAACCACCTGAAATACTTTTTAAGCGAGACTCTAGATTCTATTTTCTTTATCTTACTATCAGATAGATTAAAGACAGGTAATAATGAATTGAAATGAAATAAGTTAAAAGTTTTGAAATGATGAGGGCTTATTAAGAATTCTTTTAATATAAACAAATCGATCCTTTCAGTAAGAAATTTCAATTAGAATAAAACTAATTAATGACAATAATGAGGTATACTGAGTAAAACTCTTGATTCTCTTGGCCCAGAGTAAGGTATATATGATCTTAGAGTATTAGTAATTTATACAGTAGACTCTCTCTTATACGGTCTCTCTTTAACCGGCCACTTTTTTGTCAAGCTATGAGTGGAGAGAAAAACGAATAAAGATGAATAAATTATTCGGAAGGGAAAAAATGTTTAAATCTGCGATAAGATATATCGAACAGAAAGATAATTCATTAAATCTGCCATTGATATAAATCTTATGAAAAATGGTGTAATTTTGCTTAAAAAAATCTAATTTAAATCGAAAAGACAAATGAAAAGTACTGATTTGGTTTAATAAACCTTTATATACAACATATATACTTTTTTATGTAATTTACAACTAATAAATGGTATTTTGCATATATTTTCGGATTTTTCATTCGTTTATCCGACTTAAGGTCCGGATAAGAGAGAGTCTACTGTATTCCAAAAATTATTTTTGGTATTTCTATTCTGGAAAAGATAAAGAAAATACGAATTAGTTTTATCTGTTAGCATGATATCTCAAGTAAACATTATCTGATTTGAATGAAACTCTGTTAATTTAATACATAAGAGAAGTAGGTATGCTAAATATAATTAATTAAAATTATATCATTATTATGTTGATAATGATTCGAATTTGATCATTTCGAATTTTCAAAAAATAAAATAAAATCAAATAATAGAAACGTGAGCGATTTATCATCTTGATTAACTTGTTTAAGAATTGCTTTAAATATTCAATAATTATCTCGAAACCATGTCTCAAAGGAACAAAATAGTTCGGCCAAAGTTTTCATATGAAACACGAGCAGAGAATAAGAGAATAACATACTGTATATCATAAAAGTTTTATGAGATTATCTTCTAATTAAGGAATGATGCAATTCATGAGAGACTTTTGTCTCCTATATTAATTATATAGGAAAAGAGATGTAATAAAACAGGAAAATTTTTGATATTTAAAAAATTTTTTAGCATTTGTTTACGTTCATTTTAAACGTAAACAAAAAAAAAGTCAAAAACATAATATGCAACTTTTTAAATAATTTTCTAGAAAAACACCTTAAAACTTTTCAGATGCATGGCTATATTGAAGATTACGTAATGGTCATAAATTCCCACACAAAATTCAAATAGCTATAAATATCACGTGAATAAAAAATATGAAAATCACACGTGCACGTACCTTTATTGCTATATTTCCTTCTTTTAAACAAAAGATTTTTCCATAATCTTCAATAGAGCAAAACTGTCGCGAAAACAATCTTTTCGGAATGCAATTTTGCAGCTACATTTAGTAAGAAATAGATCATGGGAAATTTCTAAGTTGCTAAAATTACGGGAATTGGAAGAAGGACGATATATGTATGATGTTTAAGTAGGTATATGGAGACAGACAATGTTAGTGACAGAAACAAATCCGGTAGACCGCAAAAGAAAAGAACGCCAAATCCATTAATGCTCTACGTGATTCGTCAAAATTCTTACCGCAATTAAAAGAAATTTGCTTTGCAAATGAACATATCAAGGTCGACAGTTCGGAGAGGTCTAAAACAGGACTTTACAGTTTTAAAGCGAGGAATATGCTATTATTTAAGTGTTCAGCAAAAGGAACATCAAATCAAGAGAAGTTGGGCATTATTGAAGCGGTAGGTTGATGATGGCTACAAAAACATTTCTTTCGCTGTTGAGCAAAAGTTTAATTAGCAAAATATCCTCGTTTACGCTGAATCAAGAGAAGACAATCCAAGAGATTTTGAAAAAGTATCAGGACGCAGAATCCAACTTCAATGATGGAATGGTGTGGAATCAGTTAGCATGGAAAGCCGAAGTTGCACTTTATATTCACGAGGATGAAACGCAGAAAACTACACGAAGAAATTCTAAAACTGATTATAAACCCCTGAACATTGGTCTTTTCCACCATATCAACTGGTCCTTTCAACAAGACTCTTCTTCATCATACAAGACTAAAGCTACCCAATGGTGGATAACCCAGCACGCTCCCAACTTCATCTCCAGCGAAGAATGACCCGCTGCATTTCCAGATCTGAATCCATTAGATTTATCATATAGTCGAAGTTTGATCTAAAAATGTGCGCAAGACCTCTCAGCAATATTGACGATCTGAAGAAAGCTCTTCTCCGGGAATGAAGAAATTGGAGAATTTGCGTAAAACAAACTCTCAAATTTCTTCCATTTCCGGAAAAGCAGCAACTACATCAAAATGCAGTTGCTGCTTCTCTCTGCCGGAGATTAAGCAACTGCATCAAAGCAAGAGGGGCACCTTTGAGTGACAAATCTAATAGTTTTAATATTAGATTTGTCACTCAAAACTTGTGTGCGGGAATTTATGACCATACTAGATAAGTTCAGTCAGTCTTTAGTATCGTTATTACAGAGGTTTATCTAGTGATGTCGATATACTATTATAATCTGTTCTCAATAATCTTAATTTTAGGTTTAAAAGAATGAAATTCACGAAAAACAAAAATGCGTAAATGAACATAATATTTTAGAATACTTTACATTGATTCAATAAGAAAATCATTTCGTGTACAGTCGTATCTGTACACAAAAATTACCAATTTTTGCTTGTATTTATAATAAAATTATAATGGTATTTGTATAATTTTACCAAGAATTTTA
This sequence comes from Olivierus martensii, assembly GCA_000484575.1. NCBI lineage: Eukaryota > Metazoa > Arthropoda > Arachnida > Scorpiones > Buthidae > Olivierus > Olivierus martensii. The sequence goes on along the minus strand of AYEL01060806.1, from coordinate 22,808 downwards.
CTCAGGAAAGATTAAGGATTATTTATAATCCTTAATCTTTCCTTTGATATATTTACAAAAAAATTCAATTTTTTTGTAAACACATCAAAGTACATGTTTTTTTCAAATTTATTAGTTTGGACTCAGTAGAAAAATGCCTTTACCCTGGCCATTCAACTTACTGTCTACATGTGCTCCAAGAAGAAATCCCAAAAGGTGCATTACCTAACTGATTAATAAATAACAATCCTATGTTTTCTCTTCAGAAATACATTTTTCTAAAGAATCCTCTTCTTTCTTTTTTTAAAGAAGAGGAAAATTCACTTCCTTCCTAAGCATTAGACAATATTAAATAGACTAAAGAATTTATTTTTACAATTTTTAAGGATTATCGCATTACAAAACATCTAATTCTAAATTGAAAGAACGAAAAATAAAGGTTAAGCAGTTAAAAGCAAATAATAATAACGAAAATTTAAAACCCAATAAAGTCTTTAATAAACAAAGGAATAAAATAGTTTCTCGAGATTTTTAAACATTTAAAAAGATGAAGATTTTTCTATTAGATTTGAATGATGTATTATAGAAAGACCAAGTGCACGTTTTAAAATATAGAGCAGTTTGATTCGAAAAAGGAACAGTGTAAATAATTCAACATGCCAATATTTAAATTTTATATTCGAATATCGAAGCGAGTTCAAACAATATGTGAACTGTACGTAGAAAGAATTTTTGAATCTTTTATGTCATTAGATCGACCGACTAGTGTTAGTCAAAATTCACGATTTTCATTTCTCGATCGTTAAAAAAAAAAGAAGATTAGATTACAACCAGAAATTACCGGTGGTGTTTTTAATTTCCGAAAACAAAATGCAAACATTATGCATTATAAATTCATCATTTTTTAAAGGAATATTAATTATAATAATAATTTTTTTAATTATTTAATTAGAATATAGCAATATGCAAGAAAAACAATACAGAATTACATCTATTTTTCCTTCAGAGAGTTAAATAGAAATGTTCAATTTTAATAAATAATCAAAAAATGTAATCGGGACGTTTATATATTTACGTTAATTATTAATTAATAAAGCAGAAACAAAAAAATTGATAATTATTTGAATTTCTAGATTTTTCGAGATCTTTAATTAATGTTTTATGCTGCTATGAGCTTCGCTTGTTTTTCGTATAGGACGTACAGTGTATGCTTATGACTTTATTTAATTATTTTTTTGCATTATTAATTAATAAAGCAGAAACAAAAAAATTGATAATTATTTGAATTTCTAGATTTTTTGAGATCTTTAATTAATGTTTTATGTTGCTATGAGCTTCGCTTGTTTTTCGTATAGGACGTACAGTATATGCTTATGACTTTATTTAATTATTTTTTTTCATCTAAAACGAGTCGACTTCATTTTTAAACGAAAGGAGAATATACGACAAAAACCATTACCTGGATAATTATATTCATGAAAACTTTATTAGATATCCAGTTAATAAAACGAACTAGACTTAAATATATTAAAATATTCCCTGCTGATAGTAATGATAATTTTCCAGATATTATCTCCGAAATTAGTTCGAACATCAGATTGTGTGTCACAGACACGTGTCGTCGAAAGATGTTAATGACGTCGTCGGTAATTGCTGATTGGTATGGGTAGGTTTTGATGCCAGCGAATCCAGTTAGTCTGCAGACCCAATTATCTTTATAAGTGGTTAAGTATCCAATCAAATTTTTGGACAGTACTCTGTGGTCACTTTCGGCATTATTGGATCAGGACTAAACATCTAAACACTTGATTGAGCTTCGACTTGACGACATGGAAGAGAGAATGCGGCTTCCATTAAGTTAATTACAAAGATGGAACAAAGTTAGACCATTTGGGATTAAGATGGATTATCCATCGTTTTTTCTTCTTCTTAATGATCATTGGTTCTACTTGATTGGTTTCTCGAATCGAACAATAACGGTTCCATTTTGTTTGTGTACAGATTAATCGGGCGAAAATTCTCGAAAGTTTGTTCGCACGAGTGCCATAGAAGATACTTTGAACATTTACAACAAATAGTTTTAATTAGTTTAATTAATACTTCGGGCATTTCGGAATATATTGTCACAGAAAGTGATAGGTGCCATTTAAGAACAGAGAGAGTGAGAGAAGCAAAGACATTATAAGCTTCTCTTCTTGTCATACATTAACGAGATGTAATGAAATTATTGGAGGAATTAGGAAAGATCAGGAGATAATTTAAAAATCGATCACAACATTCCAAGATTACAGTTGGGTAATTGTTTTTGAGGCTAATATCTTTCAGTTGGTAATCATGATTGATTTCATGGATGTTTTGATATCATGCTGTAAGGGTTCAGTGGCCCCGTGATAGAAGACCGTTATCTGATAGACAGTAACTGTTAAGAAGCGCGTAGTAGAGTCGACAACAAGTAATCCATCACTATAAATGTAAAAAAATGTGCCGCAATCACTTGTTGAAAATCCCAAAAGCATACATTAAACTATTTATAGTTTATTGCCTATAGAAATCCATTTAAACGCATAGAAGTATCGCCGTATCTCTATTAAAACTTTTTCTATTAAAAGAAACTCTCGGCTTTAAAAATATATATCTGCTCTGTTTAGCGTGATGACGATGATAATAACTAAAGCCGATTCTGAAGGATTTTAAATTTTCGGCCGAGGTTATTGACCTAAACATTCCAATTTAAATATGGTAATTTCGTCGGCATGATTCTATATACGTTTATGGACGTAATCATTTATTATGGAGATGACACGAATATATCAAAAAATGGGAGGCGGTTAAACGATTTTTATTAAATACTACAATTTGTTCTTGTTCATTGATTGAATTGTGACCAAGACATTGCTCCACGAGAAAATCGATATATATAAAAAAGTACCTGTCAAAGAATTATGTTGCGGAAATAAAAGAAATGAATGAAAGACAAATATACGAGAAAGGAAAATATTTTTTTTCCTTTTATATCACTTTTTTTACATTGTCTAAACAAAGTTATCTTAACATTCAACTTATAATTAATTTTTAACCGGATATCCTTTGTTAAAATTGTCATGTATCCATTTAAAACTGTTTTTTCAGAAAAGGCTCGAAAGATTTGTTAGAACATTTCTTTGTATAAAAAATTCCGAAGAGACAAAACTGCATTGTTTCCTACCAATTATTAACTAGCAATTATTCAAAGTTATAGAACATTAAAAGAGAAAGACACTAAAAATATGTTTTCCTCACTAAAAACTTAATTAAAGAGTATTTTATTGTTTTTCGTTAGGAGTTATGTAGATGTAAGACGAGTAAGTCTATATATATACATATATATGGTACAATGAGTACATAAATTATTAAAGTAGCCAGTAAATTAATTTACAACATGATATTGTATAGCGAAAACACAGTAATGTTATAGAATATGATAATAAATGGAGCCATTTATGGGCATTTTATGAGAATGTAGCCTCATAAAACTCTACAGAGGTTAAAAGAGGTTAAAATTGCACATTGCCTCCAGAGATTAAGACCAAGAGCAGTTTAGAAGAAATATTCTTTTCATATGTTTTATTAATAAACTGTATATAGATATATATACACGACCATTCGGGATAATGTTCTGAATGTAAATTGATAAAATTTTATCCAGGAAAAATAAATAAATAGAAATTTTCTTCGAGAAACTTAGAAAATGTTCAACAGTTTATTGAGAGAAAATTTTCAATTTTTGATAGGGCAATTTAAAAAATAATAAAAATAATTCGAGTTTTCAACTATAGAGATTAAGGACGGAAAACAACCAATTTTCAAAATTTTAAATTATTTTAAATTTATATCTTTGGACTTTTCAAATTTTAACTTTTACTAACAGTAAGTCTTTCATTTGATTTTAAAAATGTTTTTGAAACCTATCACAAAATTTCAAAAAGAAAAAGCGATATATATATATAAGTTTTATTCCCTGAAGGTGTTCGGAGATTACTTCTATACTCATAATGGCATAAGAGTTATCCATAATGAACGTTAGCGCTTTCAAAATGACAAAGTTCTTACCAATTCTCAAAATGGCATTATCTATCTTACCTTTTCTATTATTCTGTAGCTAGAATAATAAAACAATTTATTCACAGACGATGACTTTTTTAAGAAGACACCAAAATTATTTCTATAGATTTACAATTTGAGTAGGAAAGATCAGTTATAGCGTAATTTTATTCTGACGGCCATAAATAAATTTAATACAAACAAAAAAAAAGAAATTTTTTCTTGACTGATTTAGGAAACTAGTTTAGAGATTTGCTAGTTTAAAAATAAACATTTTAACATTATTTTTCTCGATAAAAATTGATACGTTAGTGGAAAACAGGGATACACACATACACAGTTAACTATAAATTCCCACATGATTCGCAATCATAATTAATTTTAACTATGACATTTACAAGAAATAAACAAGAACTTATTCTGGTTAAAGTTTGCCCATTAAAGAGAGGAATTTATCAATGTCATTAAAGTTTTAAAGTTGATTAAAGAGAGCAGTTTTTCCCCACGTTATTTTTATAACATATGCATCTTCTTTATTTGTCTACTTAAATGTTTATAAGTAATGAAGATCTTTCGTTGCCATAAAAGTGTAAATAGGCATCGATCGCGAGTTAAAGAATTGTTCGTGAGGTATATTGCTAACATCTTAAGAGATATTTTACTAATATAACTCAATATATATACAGTAGATTCCGCTTAATTGGGACAAGCCACATAATTCGGACAAATCTCAAAGAACGGAAACCAAACTAATAAACTAATACATAAATTTAATCGCTTAATTGGGACAGTAGCAGAAAAGGAATTTTCAATTTTTGATATATTTTAGGGATTTTTCGAAAGTATGGCAACACTACGTACACTAATACTTGTTGTGTGCTTTCTTCAAAAATTCCTTAGGCCCCTTAAAAATTATAACAACATTTTATTGTACCAGTAATTTTTCAGGTTAAAACCTTTCTACTAGACAATACAGACTAACACAATGGAGCGGATCGTTTCTTATCGTCTTATTGCATACACATCGTCGACACACTGTCGCCTCACTACTATAAACATCCATTCTTTAGTAAAATTATAAGTAAATATCATCATTGATAAATAATACATAACAATACTGTATTCGGCAACATTAGCGTGATGAGAATCAGTTATCTATCGTCGTGAGTCTGGTAAGTGTGTAATAGGTACCTAATTATTAGTTTTTTACCTATTATTTATTTACCTATGAATTCCATATTTTATTTTATAATTTATTATTACTTCGTTTAATTCGGACAAAATGGCTTAGTCCCGACGTGTCCCAATTAAGCGGATCCACTGTATATGTTACAGGTGTGCATGAAAACTAATGGAGTAGTCGAGAGATAACCGTAGTAAACAATATCGGCCGATTTTTTGCAAACTTACATAATTTTCATAAGAAAATCAAATAGAAGCTTTGAATCATCTAAAAAATGAAGTTTCTTTGCATTATTTTGTTTAACAAATGGAAATTTAATAGCATTTTTCAAATTTTTATAATAACCGAAACGTAATAAGTTCGCTTCGAAGATGGCTTGTCTTCGATAAGTTTTGGATATTTTAATGTAAATCAATACAGCTTTTAACATTTTATTTTATATTCAGTAACTTAAAAAATGTCAATAGACATTGGAAACTATTTTAAAAGTTTGTAGGATAGCGAATAAAGAAAATACAGTTTAAACGAAAAATAAACGTATCTAGTTTGAGTAATTTTTATAAACTTTGTTAAAAAATATCGTTTCATGTTTAAAATAATAATTTCGGTACTTATTTTGGTTTCATGGCGTAGAGATTCTGAAAGCAATAAAGAGTTTTTACGATTGTTCGCCATTCAAAAACATTCTTCTGTCGGTCAAGTCGTGAAGACCATCATAAAAATATTATACATTTTTTATTTCTTTTGTACAAATGGAATAAAAAAAAGTACTGAAACTTATACAGAACTGAAATGATATCAATCTAAGTGCATCATATTACTTTATAATAATGCATTTTAGGAAAAGCATCACGTTTGGTAGAATAGCGAAGTTTTGATCAAACGATGGATAAAAATCGAATGATGCACGACCTGACTCAAATCATAAGTTGGCTACAAAAAGAATTCAAATTATTTTCCGATACAATCTCTACATTATATCACACACACGTTGTATTAATAACCGAAGAAAACTTATGACGATCTCGTATATATAAGTTATTCAAAGGTGATCTCAAACTCGATTATATCGCAATCTGATAAATTTTGATGGAATAAAGTTAGAAATAAATTATTTAGTTAAACCACTGCATCAAAACCTTCTAGTTTAAGGTAAACAGCATTTTTTTCCTCGATAGATGATAAGAAAATAATGATTAGATGGATGGAATTCGTAAGGATAGTCATCTATAATCCAAAGAAACTGTGCCACGAATGTAACGTTAATTAACGAACTGTGTCGAAGAATAAAAATGTCTGTAATCTATATTTTTAATCTAGGAAACGTCTGTGAGACATAAATTATATTGAGATAACGTTTTAATGGTTTTAATTTTTATCAATTGACGATCTATCTGTTTAGTTGTCAAACACAATATTCTTCCAGTGAAGATAATGTTTCCAGTTAGCGAACTCGATCTATTGATAACTATTTTTTGGGTTTCTATCTACTTTTTTACGCTATACAGCTTTTATCTCTATAAATTTATAATTTTTTAACATATATTTTGAGTAAATTGGCGTAATACAGATAAACAAAATTTTACATTTAAAAATATATACTGTATATACTGTATATGTGTGTGTGTGGATATCGAATCAGACAATTTTTTTAATAAGTTTCTACTTATCTTATTTGTTCTGTTTAATATTTTATATTTCACTGTAAAGAAATTGCCTGGTAAACTATTTTATGGAAAATGTATGTCGAAACCTATTGAAAAATAAATTCACATCGATATAAAAAATAATAATAACAAATTTATAACTCTATAATATGTTTTAAAATTTATTTTGAAACCTGTCGTAAATCTTTCAACGGATGAATAAAAATTGACAGACAATACAAATATTTATTTTTTAAAAAATACGTCTTTTCTTGTTCTCTTTAGGTTTGCTATACACTAAATTATTTCAAATATTCTTGAATTAAAATATATCTATTGTGTTGATTCTCTTGATATTGGGTGAGATAACATCACCATTAATAATAACATGCATAGTTGCATAATATTATCGATATTTGAAGGCTGAATTTTCATGACTTCTAATGATTTCTATAGGCTATATTTCGCACAATTTAAATTTTCATGATTACTACTATTCTACCTATGTTTGATTCAGTTGTTTAAGAAACTATTGCTGTGGTCTACATCTCAATTTAGAGGAAATATTGCAACTTTCGTATATTTAAAAGATATTTATATTTTCAAACCGCTTTAAAAATAGCTATATATATTCATATTGTATCAGTTTATCCCAAAAATAATGTCGTTTATAACATTAAACTTTGAAAGGATATAAATCACTTGCTAATTTAATCAAATAAATATTCTCCATTTGAATCAATAATGCGCTTCCAACGTTGCGAAGACTTTAAAAAATCCGTTTGAATAAGTATAATATAAAAAACGACATTACTTTTGGGATGACATGATATATCTGTTGTGATTGTCTGTTTGCGAAATGTCTCGAGAATCATAAATCGCAGCAAATTCAAATTTTAATAAAACGTTTCTTGTTATCTATTGTACATTTCGGTTAATTCTGTGAATCCTACGTTGCATTTTTACAAAATGGCGGCTGTTCGAAGCATTAAAACACCGATATCTGTGAAACTGTATAACGGATGTGAATGATGTTATAGCGTTTGATGAGATTTTCTATATATTTTACAAAAGTGAACTTATATAATTACTCTTCCTGACTGTCTATGTGTCAGATTTTCACCAAAATATTTCAAAAAGAGAACATCGCAGAGCATTCAAATTTTACAATGTCGCTCTTCTGTAGTTGCTCTATACGACTATTAATTTTTGTGTCTCCACGTGGTTCCGTTACAAGATGGCGGCAGTTAGAAATTTTTAAAATTCTATAGCTTTGTTACCATTTATCGCATAATAAAAATATTTTAAATAACTATAATTTTACTGATCGTGGATAAAAGTTTAACTTATACGAATATATGAATTTGTAGAAATTAATAAATCGTTTTACAGTTTTTAACGTATTTTTCTGTATTTTTAGCAGTTGATAACTGTGAGTATTAACTACAATGGATTGGAGTGGCTTTTCGATGGTTTAGGAACAAAACTATCACAAATGTGACAAAATCGAAAGAAAAATGGCTCCCGCAAAACGACTGACTTCATATTATTGTGAAATAGAAATTTATTTTGGTTTAATGCATTAGATGTAACGAAAAGTGTTCCTCGAAGCAATATTATTTTTTTCCTGACATGTGTTAAAAGAAGAGAAGAGTTCCTTTCATCCTCTCGCAAGGTAAATTATACGGAATAGAATTTTCATTGTTGTTTGGATAACAAAACATAAAATTTTTTTAAACGCCACATCGTTGATATTATTTTTTTTCCTTTTTTTTTGTTAAGGATTCGGTAAGAAAAAAATGCAAAACAAAACGTACACAAGTGTTCACCGGGAGACATAGAAACAAAAATAATGTTTATTTTATCGGAAAAAGTATGTTTCGAGGCAGTTATATATCGATTTTCAATTATATTATATTTAGCTGAACATATTTTAAAATATCTAGGACGGATTTCTAAAACAACAAAATTGACGTGTCATAACTTCACCACGTGTATCAGTAATGATACGACATGACACGAAAAGTACGTCAGAACCATTAATGAATGTGTAACCGAGAAATATTATCTTTCTTTTTTTATTAAGCAAGTAGAAAATTTTTAGAATTAAGCTTAAAAGAAAAAAATTTCAAAACGAAATAAGTTTATTTATAAATTTTCTGGCAGGAAATGAATATTATCAAGTATCATCATCTAAAGTATCGCTTTAATGACTTTCCAATTCGGCTATTTTCTTTCATAAATCATGCAAATAATCATCTTAATGCTCCATTTAAATAAAATATATTATTTATTCCTCAAAATTTTTTTTAATATCGCATTATTTCTCTCTCTCTCTCTCTCTCTCTCTCTTAATTCACGAAAGTGCGAAGTTCGAAAGGGGGAGAAAATAAAAAAAAAACCATTATCTCCGAAAATTAAACTAATTTAGAAGTTAAAATTTTAATTTTAATACATCTAGAGATATTTCTAGTCGTTTCCTTGTTTCAGCGCGATGTTATGGAATCGTGTTTAATCCATTAATAACGGTAAATATGTTAGAAAATGAGAATCGTTAGAGAATATAAAACTCGGATATTCTAATTCCTTTCTGTTCGAGTAAAATTCTATTCCCTTCTTAAAACTAATCGGATGAATAAATTCGACTCAAACACTCTCTTAAACTAAGAAGATAATTCGTAGTATCCTCCACTCTTTCCAAACTAAATTTTATCAGAAAATATTTACAAAACTTGAATATTTGTATATCTCTGTCTGTAGCAATATTTTTTCTTCTTTCTACTAGAACAACATGATGTTATCATATCAGAAACTCCCGAATCGATTTTCGTTTAAGTAAACAATTTGATAAAACTTTTTTTCAGAATATAAAAAGAAATATTGGAACTTTTATTAAATTTCTTGATTGTCGTTACTGTTGAAGCAAAGGAATCTGAAAAATTCTATCCCCAAAGTTTCATTAGGTATCCATATCTATATAAGTAAGGTAAGAGAACATTGTTCCGTTTTCAATACGCCCTGATATTGCTATATAAGTAGAGTCTATTGTAAAGCAAAATCCGGCCAATATATATGTGGTATATCGATTTTAATAGAATTTTCTTCTCAGTATATCGGAAGACATCAACAATTCTTATCATAAAGCGACCACCACTTGTCTATCAATTAAAAATTACACATTTCTATATTAATCTATGACTAATTCTCGTGAAAACTATCGAAAAGAATATTTCAAAAGCCTGGAAACATAAATTCGATTCTAGAGAATCCTGTGAGTTATTTTCTTTCTTCAAACTTGATTATAATAATTCAAAAATTTTCTACTGTTCAATCGCTAACAAACACATAAAGTAAACAATCATTTCTTTCGTTCTGTGGCATGCAAAGTAATGGTTAAAAAATTTATAAACTTTCTTCCAAATTTTAATAATTTATGCGTAAAAAAAAAAGAAAAAAATTTTTTAACTTATTTTTTAGTATTTCGAATAATAAAAGGAAGATTAAATGAAAAAGAATTCGGAGGTTGTTGATAAAATTTCACGAAGAGTGTAGTGAATACTGGTATTATCTTTATCCAGTTAATTTCATTGTCCTATTAGGAACTTGATTGCTCCTTTATTGTGGATTGTTACATGCAATAAAATGATATTACTTATTGGAACACTACAGTTTTATAAGATAATTACTATTTGGGATTGTTTTTGTTCTTTGCAACTGTTACCATTCACCGTTACGTTCAACTTTGCTATAATATGATTATAAAGAACGAGTGCTGAAGTATGGAGACAATTTTTTTTTCTGTTTCTTGCAAAAAAAAATAAAATAAAATTTATTTATTCAACAAATTCTGATGGATTTTAAATTAAATAATAGAGTATAAAAGACGTTCCTTCGTAATTAAACTTAATTTACTTCTCATGGTTTGTTAAAACAAATCAGCCAACCTACGCAAACTTTTCAATTTTAGAATGGCGAAAGGAATCTGTCGTTTTTTTCGTCTTCGTTCGCAACTCACCCTTTGTAAATTTAATAAAAATGATAAGTTTAAATTGATTTCTTTAATGAATAGACAGAACCACACTATACAATAATATTAATAGACAGAGAGAGAGAGAGATAAGGAGAGTAATTTATTTTGTTTTTCCTATCCATCATCTAATCCTCTACTGTTGAAAATAATGAGGAAATTATGTTAAACAGACGTTATTCTGATAATGTTAAGTTCGAGTGTATCGATAATCATTGCTTTGTTTACTGTTATCATTCAGAAATGTTAATTTAAGCGAACGCATTCATTGGAAAATTAGTTGTAATATTTAAAAAAAAATACATTTCCAAGGTAACTATGAAGAAAATAATAATAATAATAATAATAATAATGCATTTTGATTTTAACGTTTATAACAAGTATCGATTTTCGCTGTATAAAACAAACTTAAATAAATAATCAACTAAAATATTACGTTTGATCAAAGGAAAATTGCAGTAATGGAGATTATGAAGTTTCTATTTTTAAGAAAAATGTATAGGGTCTGTATGTATGTTTGTACGTAATATATAACGTGTTCTATCGATTCATCGCACATACACAATGGAGCAGCATGCAATTTCTAAGTTGACCTGGTTTATATACGGGGATTTAATAATGTAATTCGACAGCGAAATAAAGGGATTGTGCGTGATAAAATCGTTATCGATGTATCTTGGCTGGAAGTATTTGTCTCGATAACAAAACAGTTATTTAGAATGGAAAAAAAGATTTTTTTCTTTCTCTCGATCTAAAAATACTTTTCAAGAACGAAACTTTTCAGTTTTCTTAGTTTCTATTCAGGTGCACACATATATGCAGGTTCCGTTCGTCTCTCTCAAGAGTTTGACACGTATCAGCACTTAGTCATGTAAAAGGCACGTTTAAAACTTTTGAATACTTCAATTACTATGTATTGATTTTGATATTAGTTAAAAATATAGCAATTTAAGAGCAGAATAAATCAACGAATGCCGACAATTCACCGAGAGAAAGGGGGGGAAAGGATAAAAAGTAATCGTGAAAAATGATAAAATTTCTATAAATTATGGCTGATAAAATGCAATTTTTCAATTGAAATTTATAGAAATTGTTAGAGAATTTTAAACATTAGATGCAGATGACATAATTAGCATGAATCTTTTGTTGGTTAGAGTGGACAACCAGTTGGAACCGAACGGTATCAATCATTGACACACTGAGTTATTAGTATGGAATTTTCTGAAGATAAAAATAAAAAGAGATGATGGATGATAGGGAGGATATAGTGGAGGTATAACGTTTCTTCGGTATTGGCCACAATTTGGAATTTGTCTGCGTAGTCTTGAAAATTTTTCTGGGTACTGTCTGCCATTTGTTCTTATTTGTTCAGAAAGCCTTAGAAATTCATCATTTTCCTTTCTGAGCACAAACAAGATAAAAAGATGAAAAAAAAAGAAAATAATTTTTCATCAATTTATATTTGCTATTTTATTTTCTACAAAATGCACTTTCTTATATATTAATATTTTGTTCCCATTTATTGTTAAAAAATCACTAAATTAAAATGCAGTTTCTCTCTCCTAAAGTATATTGTTTTCATAAATATTTTTGCATATTGTAAAGTTAGATTTATTTAAATAATTCTAAAAAACTGCATATTTTTTTCGACGTGCATCGAAGTTATTTACGTTACATGCAGCTTATTAAATTGATAAAATATATATATAGGTTTAGTATATATAAAAAAGTTTAATATTAAAAAAAATGATTCAAAACAATCTTAAGCTACGTCACTGTTATAGAGTTTGAATAAAACGAAACTGTTAGTGCTCTTGACACTTTGTAAGGGTCGTGATGTTCGACAAAAAGAAAAAAAAAATAATAATAATACGCGTGTAACTTCCGTAGAAGAAAAAGAAATTCCGAAATTCGATCTTCGACGTAAGATACTTCGAAATATGGATAAGAAAAGTACAGCTTACAAGAATCAAAAAGTACCTTTAGACGAAATTGCCACTTCACTACATCTCGTTTTTTAGAATTCTATTTCGAATATATATATTTTTTAAAACCCGACTGAAACTTTATGCCTCAAACACGAAGAGAATCTGTTTAAAAAAATCTACTAGTAAAAAAAGTAATTTTCTTACACATCAAAGCTGCATCTAGATTTTTCCGAATCTCATTTTATCTGTTACTAAAAATAAATTTCGTGAAAATATTTACTTTAGTTTGGATTGTCATCAATCGTTAAAAATTTTCGTTTTCGGTTAAGACACCGATTGACATCCTACTCGATGACAAATTGACTCGTAAAAGATAAAAAAAAAAGAATTTGGATAATTTTTATAGAAAAAAAAAACCTTTTTTTTATATTTTTGAGAAGGTGAGAGCTGATAAATATGTCACAGTGTCAACATGACGTGACATCAAAGCTCGTTAGTTTTGTTAGTTTCATCCCCGAGGGTTATATTAAAAGAATTAGCTAACATACTGACACATTGACACGACTTCAAAGATGTCAACAATAATAATAAAGAAAGTAGACATTTTTAAATCGGGAATATTTATAAGCACACCGTTGAAAAAAATAAAATAAAATGTAATCGGGAAAAAAATCGCACTTATTTTCTAATATTGTTAACAGTGTATATATATATTTTAAGTTCTAAAGACAAAATTTATTAATTAAATTATTACAATTTTTCAAGGCTTAATAGGTAGTTTCTGTACCTGTAGACATAACTTACCCGAAGATAAAAGCGAAGTTCCATCTCCACCTTTCGAACATCCCGACACGTCTGCAAGCTTGTATAACCTCAGCTCTGACCGACGTGTGTCGTTGTAACGGAGACTGCGCAATAGCCTATGATGTAACGATCGAATACTAGTAATGCCGCGACCAGGTTAATGACGAACATGCCGAATATTTGAATTTTTGCTATTTTTCCCAATCGATTCTATTAATTGTTTTGGTTGCTCGTTACTGTCGTCGATACGTTAAATTATTTTTTTCGTTTCTATGCGTATGTCATTATTATTTCTTCTTATTACCAGCATCGTCTTCGATGGAAGAAGGTTAATTAATTGAGAATGTGGTCCAATTACACGTCGCGTTACCGAAAATAAAACAGAAAAAAATCGAACTTAAATCTTGTATAATTTTGCTGCTTGTTAGCTGTTATCCAGAAAACTGCTTAGGCAAAAGAGGAGAAAGATTCAGGAGGTAAAGGTAGCAACTCGGACGGCAGAAAGTACTCAAAAAGTGATTAGTGCCTCATCGTTAATTGGTATACTTGCGCGACTTCATTAATCGATAAAATCCATCTGATAGAATATATTTTTTTAACTTTTATAGCAATTATAAGTTTATGGAGTTCTGCAGTCAACTGTTCTTAAAAATGGATACATTTTTATCGACGAAGTGTGGTTATATTTTCTGCTCGTTTGGACGCGTATCAAAAATGGCGGAATATATATTTTTTAATATTTGCAAAAATTTTAGAACTATTAAGAGTCTTATACAAAAATTCCGTTTGGGAAGCATCCAAATATATACTTATCCAAGTTCGATCAGCAGAGAACAATCTGTAGGTCTACTTTAGGATAAAACTGTAGAAGCTTATGCTCGATATAACTTATATATACTTTTACATTAATAAAAACGTGCAATAAAATATCAGGATTTATTCAATCGCGAAATTATGAATACAGAAACGTAATATTCGAATTTAGAAAGGCGTGTAATTTAATCCGATACAAGTGGTTATATACGATGATATTCATTTTTGTAGGATATATACAGTATAATATTTATGAGTTGCAATATTTTATTAATATTTTCGGTTGCATGAATGGGTATAGGTAGGATATAAACGGGAATCGAAAAATAATAACTTCTCCCTCCTCCTCTTTTTTCAGTAAGTAGTAATACAGTATAATATTTATGAGTTGCAATATTTTATTAATATTTTCGGTTGCATGAATGGGTTTAGGTAGGATATAAACGGGAATCGAAAAATAATAACTTCCCCCTCCTCCTCTTTTTTCAGTAAGTAGTACCAGCAACATTTCGGAATCGCTGACTTGTAAATAGGACATAAAACACGATTTTTTATCGAAACCAGGACTCTGTTAATCGCGTTATTAACAAAAATCGATATACAGTTACGTAATTATTAAACCGTTCACTTTTCTGTATACATAAAAATAAAATTAAAAAATTGTAGAAAATATTTAAAAAATGAAATCTCGAATCGGATGTATAATTATAAAATTTCCGTCTGAAAATGTTTTGATAGCTTTAGATATTCGCAGGTACAAGAATTGATCGGTGTTCTCGTAGTTTACAAATATACGAGAGACAGCACCGGTCTCTCTGACGTCATTCCCGGGTAGTGTGACGTCAGTGATAACGTATGCCGTCGGAGCTACAGCATCTTGGTTCGTATAATGATGTGAATTCGTGTTAAATGGATTGAAAGAATTATTGTGAATGTCAATGGGTTAGGGAATAAACTTTGTAATTAAGCCGAACGAATTTATCGAATGTATTCTTTTAACAAATAATATATATATTTTTTTAAATTGTGTTTTTGTGTTTGTCACGCTGCAGAAGAATAGAATTTCGAAGGAATAACGTCATATTCATCCTTAGAAAATATATAATCGTTGAGAGTTGATAATTCTGTAATAATTCAGGTTGATTATGATCTATCATCTGTTTGTTTAACGTATATAACGCCTCATCTGTCTTAAAACATAAATTTACAGTAGAATATATTCGGATGGCAACGATTTACTTTTAAAGAAAAGATTTAAAAAATTTATCAATTTATCATTCGTAATTTTTTTTTAAATTTTAATATAATTTAATCGTCCAATAATATCGTCGCCTCATCTGTCTTAAAACATAAATTTACAGTAGAATATATTCGGATGGCAACGATTTATTTTTAAAGAAAAGATTTTAAAAATTTATCAATTTATCATTCGTAATTTTTTTTAATTTTAATATAATTTAATCGTCCAATAATATCGTAAAAAAAAATAATAATATTATGCATAAAAAATACGTTTTTAAATTTTTTTTACGATACAAAAGTAAAAAAATATCGCAAGAAACGATACAAAACTATCGATTATCGGAATAAAGAAACATATTTTGTAAATCTTATTAACGTAATCTTCTTGGAGTATATTCAAGAATTTTTAAATATATGAAAGAAATCTACTTTTCCTTTTTCTTTTTCCCCCCCTCTTCCTTCCTTCTTTTTTGACAATATTGCCGGATGGAAAGGAGTTTAAAGCCCCTACTGGAGTGTAGCTCTTATATGTTTAGTACAATTTACGATGAATTTCTTTCTATGGTTAAACATTGTTATCAGACATTGTTCTTAAAGTAGCATAAGGTACGACGAAAATGGACATCTCTGAAAGACAAGAAATAAACGATTGGAATTTGAAGGCATTAAAGTTGGATTGAAATTTCAAGATTATAGTCAACTATTACGTTTCCACAACCCAAGAGGAATTTTTTTATACGTCATTTTGGATTATGATAAAAATAGACCGATCTTTTTTTTCTGTAAAGTAAAATTGGAAAACAACTTTAAAAAAAAACTAAGAAATGTTCAAAATTGCATATTTTTATTAACTTATATATTTTAATTTAAAAACTTTGAGCAAATGTTGATAACATTTATTTAACGTTCGATAATGGAAAGTTTTCTTCTAAGTATCTTTTTTTTTGTTGTTTAATATATACATATATATAAACAGTTTTTTATAACGGAATTAAATTCAATAATAGCGTGTTAAGAACAGCTGCGGTTCCTTCACAAAACACAAAAATCAGTCGGTTCTAAGACATCTGACAACAGTCATTAATAGCACATAGATAGGTAATCAATGGCACATCCCAGCGGATTTAACACATTGTGTTGTTGTAGACGTTTCTTATTAAACACTAACTGCAAGAAAAATATTCGGTTATAATAGGAAAAATTATAGGAGAGATGAATAGCAATCAAATTAATCCGTAGTCATAACACAGAATGATGAATGGTTCGGAATGGATTGCATAAATATGTATTGTCATCCTATACGTCTGCAAAGTTTGTATTACGGTATCGTTTTCGTTTTATATTAATCTACAGCCGTATCGAACAGTTAAAATCTCTTAAATGGATTTACATAAATGGAATTATGCGTTTAAAATAGAACAGTAATAAAAGGCGAATTCATCAGACAGTGTTTTGATATATGAGATAATTATTCTCGCAGGATTCATCTACGACACAAATTTTACCTGCATCACACAAATGGAAATTCCCACAAGGAATAGAAAGATTCATTTTTCTCCGTGTGTGACGTTGCATGGTGAATGTGTAATTGTAATGCAACTCTCCCAAAGAACGTAATCATCAAAGAGATGATGATGAACGTAGGGACAATTTAACAAATAATAGCTTCTTTGAAATTATTAAACTACCTCTTTTTCTGCGTTGATGATTAGTTTGACAATATTTTAAAAAATTTTTTAATTATTATCATCATTATATATTATAAAAATATAACCGAAACATACGAAGATTTTTATTTTTAAATGAAAATTTGAATTAAAAATTATTTTAAAATTTTTAAAGCAAGCATGTGAGTCAGAAAATATTTTATTCGGAAAATTTTGAATCATAAAATGCATAAAAAATTGCCGTTTTTTCTAGTGATAAATTGTCCTCTGCTGTTTACTGTATATTCTGCGTATTGTTACCTCACACTTATCTTAAAATCTTATTCGATCCGAACAATACGTTCATCGTAATAAATTGTTATTTTAGACAGAGATTTGTTCTTAATCAATAAAAAATTTTAATTAAAAATAAAATAAATAAAGAGTGAGTGGATTATTCAAAATGAGAATGTACTAACAAGATGCATCTTTATATTTTCGAAGAAACTCTCATTACTGGAGTACATAGAAGTTCTTAGATGAGATGATCGTTACGATCTAAAAATTCAAGAAAAAAATTTTTTTAGGAATTTTTATTAAAATTTTAGAATTTTAAAACAGATATATAGAACAAAAAAATGCATTAAAGTTAAATTTAGTAACAATCAATAGTATGTGATTAAGACGGTTGGTTTTTATATGTTTACGAATTAAGTGTTATAAATTATTGATATTTCAAAAAAAAATGACGATTAACAACTGAGCTAACGAATCACGTGATGTGATGACGAGCTGTTATGGAGCTCTATTTTATCGGAAAGTTCACATAATCAGGAGTCGTTAACCAAAGCATGCGTCGTTAACCAAGACAGCCAATCAGGAGTCGTTAACCAAAGCCTGCATCGTTAACCAAGACATTTTTTCTTTACAACCACTCATCGTTAACCAAGTACATTGTTATCCGAGGCTGTCGTTAACCAAGGTACCATAATTTTAATTCCTTAACTGGTATAAACAAATCACAAGTGTAACATACACAATAAGTATAGCAGACATGTTCATTTATTGAATTTAACCTCTTGTATCTTCTAAATATGATGAATCAGTAAGTCAATATTTATAATCCTTGAGTTAAGATATTTGTATAGAATATTTTTCTCATTCTTTAACTGATGAAACATAATTTCCTAATGTAGCAATTTGAATCACTGTTGTATATTGCATTTTGTAAGATAGAAAAGTGATTTCTAAACATTAAAAAGTATTAATGAAATATAATTATTATGCATTTACAAATATATAGTAATTAGCAAAATGTACTTGTTACTGCCCAGACATAATTTGAAAAAAATATAATTTTATTAATTTTAATAATGATATTGTCGGATTGGAATTGATTGTGATAAAAAAAATAACAGTTAACAACTGAGCTAACAAATCACATGATGCGATGAGGAGCTGTTTTACAGAGCTCTATTTTATCAGAAGTTCACATAATCAGGAGTCATTAACCAAGACATTTTTTTCTTACAGCCACTCGTCGTTAACCAAGGCACCACTGTACATATTATCAAATATTAAAATAAATTTAATATGAATATTAGCTGTTTTATCTTAAATTGTTAAATAACTATTAAGTAGTTAAAAGAATATAATAGTCAATTGGATTTAATCTTATTTTTATTACTATTAAAAATTATTTTAAATAACTAATTAATATAAAATTTTATTAAGCATAAATGAACTAGATCTTTCTGTTTTCATTAAATGTTTTCAAATATAGTTATTAAAATTTTACAATAAAGTTCTCATTTGTTTTTTTTACAAAATTAAAATAAAACAAAGCATTTATTACATGTGCAAATTTTAATAAACAGTAACATTTTCAGCCTAAAAATTGTATTAAAGAATTTCTCAGGAATTTCTCTGTTTTGTTATTTGGTTTTTTTCTCATTTCATAACAAATAAACTGAATTAAAATTTATTCTTATTGTGAGACAACTTTCATGTTGTATCAATTGTGCTGTTCTTTCAGTAGTATAAAAGTCAGAGACTAATATACTTAAAATATTATTATTATTTTCTACAGGAATATCTAGAAATTTAAAAAATACAATATTAAAAATGTTCTCAGGAATAATAGGAATATCAAAATCCAAAATTCTATTCATAATTAATAAGGATAAGCATTAATGAATTTAATAAAATAAAAATCTTATATTATTTGCCAAAAGATATTTGAAATCTAAGTCACTGATTTATCTTTTTAATTATTATTAAAAAATTATATCAAATATAATGTAATTTTTTATTAAAAGAATTTTTTAGATACAGATATAGAAGATAAATTTTTTTTATCCTATTTATGAAACACTTTTAAGTTAACTATTAAAATAATATAGGAAATTAATTTAATTTTATTATTGTTTTAGGTATTCAAAATGCCTAGTAATGCTTAATATGTACAATCACTATATTTTAATTGATAATGATAGTTCTGCTGTTGCACTCTATTATGGAAATTTCTTACAACTACTTAATCATAATGGTTGGTTTAAATTCAAAATTAACAATTTTTTTAGAACAGCTATTTTTAAATTAATAAATATAATTTTTAATAGTAATATGTGCCACTAGTGAACAACTAAAAGTATTTCAGGAACTAGCAGAAGCACCATATAACTTTAGACAACCAAGTTCTGATGAAAATATTGAATTTTTTCTTTCAGCCAACATGGCATTATGGTAAAAAATCAGTTCGGATATTTATGTTTCCCGATAAATAAAAAATTTATTCCATTTCTGATTTATCAAAATTCTGGTAATATTGAATTTACAGGTGTATCAAGAATTATTTTAATGAAGAGACAGAGAAATGGCTAAGTATAGCTATAACATTTAAAGAGAAAAATTTAACAGGATATTGGGCAGCTTTGGCCAAAAGTTGCATGATAAACATAACCATTGATAAATTTTTTAATGAACCTATAATCAAATCAGAAGAGTTGAAACGAAAAAAGAAAAAGATAAATAAGGTTAGAAGAAAAGTTAAATTAATTATTAAAATTACAGTCAGTGTTTTTAAATTATTCAATTTTTATTTTATAGTGTTATTTGAATATCTGGACCACTTGAATTTTTAATGTAAAAATAAAATTAGTTTATTAATAATTGAATCTCTCAGAAGCCAAATTGATTAACTCTATTTTTGTAAACTTCTCTGTTTATTTTAGTATTCAAGTGTATCTTTTTATATAATAATTAGTTTAAATTATTCAGATCATTAAAATTTCCATTACGATTTCAAGAGTTAAAATAAGGCATGATAATTAGGTTCATTTGGATCCAAGCATATGTTTGGACCAATCATGTGCTCTGGTACTAAAGTTGAGAAATTTACAAAAAATGTAGTTAATAAGTTTGACTTCTGAGAGGCTCGATTGTATATGATATTTAAATACATCACAAATTTTTCAGTATTTTAAATTAGTCATATGAATACTTGAGATGGAAGCTTATCTAGTATGGTTCATGTGCCAATTGGTCGACTTATTCTCGTGTGTCCAGGGTTGTTTTTCTCTAAGAAAACTGTCTTTTTAGATTGCATTATAACAACAGACAAATTATTTAAATAATTTTATTGTTATTTATATAAATAGATCGGATTTTAACAATAAGTAGAACAATGGAAGATAGAAGCATATTTAAGTGAAAAATGAGAATACTGGAACATATTAAAATTTTTCAATTTAAATTAATAGTAATTTTATCTTAATTTACAGTAGAATTTAAAAAAATTACACAACTTACACATATTAATATATACAACTAAAAAAACAATTTATGCATGCTGTTTCAATAAGCTCTCTTGTGTGATTTAATATGATTTTGATGATTTCATCATCCAAAAGATGGCTATAAACAGAATAAACGTGTTGTGTGAAATAATGTTGTGTTCTGAAGTTTGTGTTGTTTAAATAGCTAAATTTTTACAACTGAGATTTTATAATAAAAGTATATCTGCAACTTTAAACATTGAAGATTATTCAACATATAGCATAGTACCATTTCCTTGTTATATAGTTTTATTATTATTATTGCTAATATGCAAATATTGAAATTTTAAAAAAAAGTGGAATTTCAAAAATTGCCTGTAGGTTCATTGTAGTGTTCTCCTCCATGGTAATCTTTATTAAAAAGGAAGGCAAAAGATTATCACAACTTAGTGAAGGGAAACCTAAGCTACTGAAATTTTATTATTTAATAACTATATCAAAAATGAAATATTATAATAAAATAAGTTATGATACTTATGTTTGTTACATATTTTTATTTACTACTACTATTCACTCCACCAAAAGATATACAACTACTATTGAGAAACAGTATGAAAAATTCTATGATGCAATTTTTTTGAGCATTATTCAGGGCACTCTATATTTGTAAATCATTGTACATATCTTGTAATGATTTCAATAATTGTTGTATATATCTATATATATATAAATCTGAAATGCCTGAGAGCGTATGTATGGTTATAACTCGAGAACGGCTGAAAGGATTTTTATGAAACAACTTTTGTTTGTTAGGGAATTTACGCAGGATGGTTTTCAGACAGGTATTGATTATTAGAAATTGATTTTGTATATTGCATTTAAATGAAATTCATTTTTTGACAATAAATATCAATAGATGGTGCTAAGTGTCAAAGTAAGGGACAACAGATAACTTACCTGCATTACTATTATTGGAATTTTACAGAATTACTTAGCTAAAACAATTATTACTGATTATGATACAGGATACTGTTCAGTATCAATTTATATTCAATCAGTAACTTTATATCATACCTTTTCATTGGATATTTTATTTTAAAGGAAATTTCATGTTGAATTTGCAGCTAAGTTAAGCCTGTTCTATATCCATAATTATGATGGTGACATATTAGATATCTCAAATGAAATTTGTTTATATGTTATCACACAAAGAAATTACAACTATTCATCATGACGTAAACTACTATATGTTTATCCAATATTATGCAATAATAATAAGTAATAATTAAAATTACACAAAAACCTGTAATAAGTATAAATCTTTGCTCTCGGTTTGAGATTATGTCATTTCACATGTTATTTTGATATAAAGTTTTAGCACATGATATAGTTGTATAAATTTCATAATGCCACGAAAAAGGAACTCTTTATATAGGTTAACTGTTGCAGTTAAAAGATTGCATTTAATCAAGAAAATTAAACATTATCTAGCAGATTTTTGCCAATGATTTTATCTAGCAGTAACTTTATATCATATCTTTTCATTGGATGTTTTATTTTAAAGGAAATTTTATGTTGAATTTGCAGCCTGTTCTATATCCATAATTATGATGGTGACATATTACATATCTCAAATGAAATTTGTTTATATTTTATCACACAAAGAAATTACAACTATTCATCA
>AYEL01060804.1:0-26337 GCA_000484575.1 Olivierus martensii | reverse complement strand
GCCGATTCTCTGACTTATGTGGACGAGAGGCTCCTTTTGGGTGCTGTGACTAAGCTCCCTTATTTTGTACTAGTCATTTCCACATCTTTCTCTCCAGCTTCTTTTGTCTGTGGATTATTAATCATCCACCCTTCCAGTTGTCATTTTCGCCCCCGGCTCACTCCGTTACAAATAAAAGAGACAACAACAGGATAACTAATAGAATTAAATTTATTTATACTATTCTACATAGTTGTTAGATGATGGAGTGAACAAACACATGTGTCGCATACACAAAGCACAAGAGAAATGACTAGAAGTTTTCATGTAGCAACAAAGGCAAACAACTTCCAGCAGATGAATTAAAATGCCTTTGCTGGTTTGACTATGTGAAATGTAGACAGAAAAATGAAATGAAGCCAGAGAAGTTAGTAATTCTATAACATTATTCAAGTGACTTCTATCAAAACAGCCAGTGAGCCTCAACCAAAACTGCATTTACATCTGTTTTCTATTTATGCCTTGTCAGGTACAGAAAGGGATTTTTAAATCTTACATATTCTTTTTCATAAATAATTATGAGCTTAAAGTGTCCATTAGGATCTGTACAGAAAGACAGCAAAAAGTTATGTAAAACTAATAATTGATGAAAAAATGAAAATGATTTGTCTTCAGTGGCTGGAGATCATCAGATGGAAGTTTGTAGAGCTTTAGGCCTTACATCTTTGACGATAACAATAATAATGAACAATGCTGAAAAAATTAAATGTTTGTAATTTCGTATGTCTCCTGTCTCAGAATCTAATGTTTTGTACACAAAGAATGCATGTTTGGAAATGATGGAAAAGCTTTTATCACTGTGAATTAATGATTTAAATCAGCAATTTCCAAACTGGGAGGTGTGCACTAGTGCAAAGGGAGGAATGATAAGTTTGACAGAAATGTAATTTTTTGTAATATAATAGATGACAGGCTTGCAAGTGCATAGTTTCTAAAACAGCCGCTAGAACTACTAGTAACAATAACCAATAAAATTAATAACTTCAAATGTCAGCAAGAGGGCACTGTATCAACTATTATTTGTTATAAAAAGAAATTAAATTAAAAATGATTATCAATTACATTAGTACAATTCAATATGATTGTCAATTACATTTATTATTATTATTTTTTGCATTAATAAAGTTTTGCCATAAAACATGTCTGTATTATTTTTATGAAATAATGAAAGGGGGCCAAGATTTATGTTTTAGGGGAGGCATAGTAACAAAGTTTGGAAATCACTGATTTAACCTTAAAAAAGAGTTTCAGTCACCCAAATCGCTATAAAGCCTTTTTGATTTCTAGTCGTGTGTGTGTTCACGACCTCCGTTTCTGTCCGACTTCACGATCACCGCTCCTTTTACTTCATCCGTCCGGTCCTAGTAGCTTACTGGTGCTACGACGATGTCTTCGACTTTAGATCGTCGTAAGAGCCGATGCACCTTCGATCGAGGCTTGCTTGTCCTCCAACGTTTTGATTTCTAGTCATGTGTGTGTTCACGACCTCCGTTTCTGTCCGACTTCACGATCACCGCTTCTTTTACTTCATCCGTCCGGGCCTAGTAGCTTACTGGTGCTATGACAATGTCTTCGACTTTAGATCGTTGATATCTCAATTATTTTCTCCGAGGATACAAGCCATCCTTCTGATCTACAAGATTTCCCTGTTCCTTCTTCTGTGTGAATCTTTAATTTTAGAAAAAGGGACTAAAGACTGTGAAAAGAGAGACTAAAGACTGTAAATTGTGAACAGTAATCACCTCGTCAGCCTCCGCCGAATTTGTATCTTCCAGTTGTGTTTCCCGGAGAATTAATACTTTACAAAACAGGTATTTCTCCTCTCTGTATAAAATTTTAAATCATTTGTAAAATGATGGAAATCTCTCATAATAAAGGAAATTGTTCTTGTTGAACGTCGTCTCTTTTTTATCTACCGAACCTCATTACTCATCCTTATGTGTGTCTCTCACTGCTCTTTAGGCCAACACCTGTCAACATCGTCCTCGGGATTGTGGGCTCACATTTCGAAAAATTCCTAGAATATATCAAAAATTGAAAATTCCTTTTCTGCTACTGTTCCAATAAAGAAAAAGTGGTCCCAATTAAGCATTTAAATTATGTATTAGTTTATTAATTTGGTTTCTCCCAATTAAGCGTTTAAATTATGTATTAGTTTATTAGTTTGGTTTCCGACATAAATTATGTATTAGTTTATTAGTTTGGTTTCCGTTCTTTGAGATTTGGCGCAATTATGCGTTGCCCCAGTTAAGCGGAATCCACTGTATTAATAATAATATTATGTATTAGTTTATTAGTTTGGTTTCCATTCTTTGAGATTTGGCCTGGTGGTCCAATTAAGCAGAATCGACTGTTTTTATTAGTTTATTAGTTTGGTTTTCGTTCTTTGAGATTTGTCCCAATTAAGTGGAATCCACTGTATTACTAAAAACATTATTTATGAAATGAAATGTGTTGAGATATAAAAAAGAAATTGCACTGATTAGAAAATAAATTTTAACCTAATCAATGGTTTTTTATATATATATATATATATAAATTTTATATCAGGAAGTGAAGGATGAATGAAATATGTTCAGATAATTCTTGATTTAAAAAGCCTCAAATTACAAATAATGTAATTTTAATATTATGTATCTTTATAGTTTTGTTACTGTCATACATGGTTTCATGAGTTTCTATGAATTTCTAGAAGCTTCTGTAAATAGAACAAAAGGGACCTCTTGAGTGTGTGTCCTTCTACCAATGAGAAGTGGATGGAAACTTTCAGAAACTGACCAGCACTACATGAAAAGGAGGTATAGTGTCCTTCAATATGTTACATAGGAGTTTCAAGTGTATACTTTTCCCGTGATCATCTACTAAAGCTTAACTCTAGTCACTTGGTCTACTCCACGTACTCAAGAAATCAGGCATTTATAATTAAAGATATTTATTTAAACAACGATTACTTTAACTAATACAACACTCATTTACAATTACTAAGACATTTAGTTAAACCTCGCCTCACTGACCAAGTACCCTAAATATAAAATATAAAACTTATGCTTCCCTGGTTTACTGAAGATTAGTTGAATCCTTTTGAGACTAGCGCTTCTCGAGGACATAGGGAAATAACAAACTGGCAAGCTTCCGAAGAGTCTTCTTCTTGATTGGAGAATTCTACCAACAGGCGATGTGGCTCCACCCGCAAGATACGTGACTCGACCAATAGGCGATGTGGAGTGGAGATTCCTCCCTTTTTATCACCTACATAGGGAAATAACAAACTGGCAAGCTTCCGAAGAGTCTTCTTCTTGATTGGAGAATTTTACCAACAGGCGATGTGGCTCCACCCGTAAGATACGTGACTCGACCAACAGGCGATGGGGAGTGGAGATTCCTCCCTTTTTACTTGCTCCGCCTCCTGGTCTCCCATTGGTCGGATCGTTTCTCGATCCACCTTTAATATCGAGGTTTTTCCATCTGTCCTATCCTAGAATTTTCCCCATTTATGACGCCATAGGCAAGGGGCTCCTGTTGGGTCCTAATTATTTTTTGTAATCTCCATATCTTTCCTCTCCAGCCTCTTTGTTCTCCTGTCCATGAGTCATCGGCCATCTGCCGATTCTCTGACTTATGTGGACGAGAGGCTCCTTTTGGGTGCTGTGACTAAGCTCCCTTATTTTGTACTAGTCATTTCCACATCTTTCTCTCCAGCTTCTTTTGTCTGTGGATTATTAATCATCCACCCTTCCAGTTGTCATTTTCGCCCCCGGCTCACTCCGTTACAAATAAAAGAGACAACAACAGGATAACTAATAGAATTAAATTTATTTATACTATTCTACATAGTTGTTAGATGATGGAGTGAACAAACACATGTGTCGCATACACAAAGCACAAGAGAAATGACTAGAAGTTTTCATGTAGCAACAAAGGCAAACAACTTCCAGCAGATGAATTAAAATGCCTTTGCTGGTTTGACTATGTGAAATGTAGACAGAAAAATGAAATGAAGCCAGAGAAGTTAGTAATTCTATAACATTATTCAAGTGACTTCTATCAAAACAGCCAGTGAGCCTCAACCAAAACTGCATTTACATCTGTTTTCTATTTATGCCTTGTCAGGTACAGAAAGGGATTTTTAAAGCTTACATATTCTTTTTCATAAATAATTATGAGCTTAAAGTGTCCATTAGGATCTGTACAGAAAGACAGCAAAAAGTTATGTAAAACTAATAATTGATGAAAAAATGAAAATGATTTGTCTTCAGTGGCTGGAGATCATCAGATGGAAGTTTGTAGAGCTTTAGGCCTTACATCTTTGACGATAACAATAATAATGAACAATGCTGAAAAAATTAAATGTTTGTAATTTCGTATGTCTCCTGTCTCAGTATCTAATGTTTTGTACACAAAGAATGCATGTTTGGAAATGATGGAAAAGCTTTTATCACTGTGAATTAATGATTTAAATCAGCAATTTCCAAACTGGGAGGTGTGCACTAGTGCAAAGGGAGGAATGATAAGTTTGACAGAAATGTAATTTTTTGTAATATAATAGATGACAGGCTTGCAAGTGCATAGTTTCTAAAACAGCCGCTAGAACTACTAGTAACAATAACCAATAAAATTAATAACTTCAAATGTCAGCAAGAGGGCACTGTATCAACTATTATTTGTTATAAAAAGAAATTAAATTAAAAATGATTATCAATTACATTAGTACAATTCAATATGATTGTCAATTACATTTATTATTATTATTTTTTGCATTAATAAAGTTTTGCCATAAAACATGTCTGTATTATTTTTATGAAATAATGAAAAGGGGGTGCCAAGATTTATGTTTTAGGGGAGGCATAGTAACAAAGTTTGGAAACCACTGATTTAACCTTAAAAAAGAGTTTGTCACCCAAATCGCTATAAAACTAAAACTCTGTTTGACCAAATTAAAGAGAAAAATGGTAGCAATGAAACATTTGTCACTAGTAAGGGATGGATTTTTTAGATTTAAATCTCACTGCAAAATTTACAATGTTAAAGTGTCTGAGGAAGCTGCAAATGCCAATATTGCAGCAATGACCCTTGTATACAGCTGTATTATATTTGTCAATAAATATTCTCATTTTTGTATGTATTTGTGTCAAAAGTTAATGTAATTAGCCAATTTATAGAACTTTTTTAGTTTTGGAATGCATCTCATTACATTCTATAGTAATTTTACCTCAAATTACAAAGTTTTGAATTACAAACTAATATGGTGGAACCTAATCTTTGCATAAATTGAGAGTTACCTGTATATATATATATATAGTAAGTCCCCTATTTATACAGTTAACTAATTTTGAAAAGTTATGTGTAAATTAAAAACTGTGCAAGTCTAACAATATTTAAAATTGATTTAGTCAAATAAATGCATTGATAAATGAAATGGATAAATAAAATTAATGAGTATACTATGAATATAAATTTAAAAATATCAAAACCTTGACCTTAAATTTATTGAATAATTTATTTTTTCACTATTTCTGCAAAAAAATAAATTGTTCAATAAACTTTTTATTTAAGTTTTACAGAAATCCAATATAAATAAAAAAAGCTATGCATCCGCATATCTCTGAAACTGCATAAATCAGGATCTTCTGCATGTGCATTGTGTGTGTGTATACATATAGTATATATCATAAGTTTACTAGAAAATTAATTTATAAAATTTGAAATTATAAATTTGTTTTTTAAGAAATATTTCAAAGATTTTTCTCTTTTCTTATAGGAAATAATCAAATTTGGAAGAAAGATATCTAAATTTTATTTAGTACTTCTGAATGAAATGAATTATTTAGAAAATTATCTCAATTATTTATGGAAAAACAAAATGATAATGATATACATTTAAAAATATGACAATGCAATTTTTTTATTTTATATCTATATAATAATAACAATATCTTAATATCTTATGATATTGTTCAGGTAATTCAAATTTCTGAAAATAAAATAAAAAAATTATAATTGAAATATTTAAGAATCAATTTTGACCAAAAATTTTTTTGTAAGCAACCAGTTTTTGTATAACAATATTTACAAATTTTTTAAAAATAAAATTAAAATACAGAAATAATTATATTCCTTTTTTTAAAAATTTATATGGTGTTTGCTTTTTGTATTTGCCTATTTTAAAATTATATTATGATTTTTATTAGGTAGTTTATAAACCTAATAATAATGAATTAAATAATAATTATTAGTTTTGTGTATGTGTATGTACATATATACAGATACTTTAACACCTATTATAACAATATTGAGATTCTTTATTTAAGCCCTACATATATGAGCAATAATAGATATTATATACAAGTATATGCATTAATCATGTACATCTAAAGAATATAATAAAGATGGTCCTTGATTTACGATGGGATTTAGTTCAAACTCCAAAGTTATAAGTAGGAGCAGTCAGAAGTCTGAAATGCCAAAAAATTTTGCATTTCTTAGCACCCGTACTACCTTTTTTCTCAGAAATGCAATGAGATAGGAAGTAAAGGAAAAAATTTTGATTACCAAAGTATATCCGAAGAATCTAAGGAGCATGATAAAAATTTTGTGGGGCCATCAAAAGGAGGGGAACAAGGAGTCAACTTTGAAATCTCCAATGGAAACCAATGCCTATTTTGGCCTCAAAGTATATCCGAAGAATCGAATGGGCATGATAAAAATTTTGTGGTCCCATCGGAAGTAGGGATACAAGGGGTCAACTTTGAAAACTCCAATGCCGATTTTTGCACAAGAAGAATCTGACAGAGAGCATCTGTGTGTATCCATGGCGCTCATAAAGGGCTGAAACAAGTCTAGGAACCGTATGAGATAGGAAGTAGGGGAAAGAATTTTGATACTAAAGTATATCCGAAGAATCGAATGTGCATGATAAAAATTCTCGGAAGTAGGGACACAACGGGTCAACTTTGAAAACTCCAATGCCGATTTTGGCACAAGGATGAACTGACAGAGGGCATCTGTGTACATCCATGGTGCTCATAAAGGGCTGAAACAAGTCTAGAAACCGTTGTTTTTTGAGTATAGC
The DNA here is from genome assembly GCA_000484575.1 of Olivierus martensii. Classification (NCBI taxonomy): domain Eukaryota; kingdom Metazoa; phylum Arthropoda; class Arachnida; order Scorpiones; family Buthidae; genus Olivierus; species Olivierus martensii. Next base: position 19,229 of record AYEL01060804.1, on the reverse strand, counting down.
TCCATGTCGAACTGTGATGGCGAAAGACTTGTCGCACCTGCGGGTCGAGTACTAATCACAAAAAAGATGTCGCTGCATGTACCGCCAATTGGGCTATTCAAGCAATAAGAAGACGAATCTGACAGAGGGCATTGGCCTTAATTCTGCATAATACTGCTCTTTGCTGTTTCAATAATGTTCCGCAATGTACACATATTCCATCTATCAGATTCTTCTAATTATTATTGCTTGAATAGCCCAATACGGCGGTACATGCGGCTGTATCTATATTAAAGTTATATACGTACATACTGCTTTTTGTGCTATTTATGAACTTGTTAAGCTTAGTATACATGATGTTTCTTTGCATCCGTACCACCCTTTTTTCTCGGAAACACCATGAGATAGGAAGTAGGGCGAAAAATTTTGATTACCAAAGTATATCCGAAGAATCCAATGGGCATGATAAAAATTTTGAAGGGCCATGGAAACTGGGGCACAAGGAATCAACTTTGAAATCTCCAATGGAAACAATGCCAATTTTGGCATAATTGGATAGAACTGCAGATACAAATAACTTTTGTTTTGAAAGTTTTTTAATATCACTTACGGATTGTGAAATATCACAAAAAAGATGCCGCCGCATGTACCGCCGATTGAGCTATTCAAGAAATAATAATAAGAAGAATCTGATAGAGGGCATCTGTGTTCATTCATGGCGTTCGTAAAGGACTTAAACAAGTTTAGAAATCTTTGTTCTTGAATATGGCTTCATTCCGAACTGTGATGGCGAAAGACTTGTTGCACCTGCGTTTCTAGTACTACTACCGAGTACCAGAATTGGATTTAAATCTGCATAATACTGCTCTTTGCTGTTTCAATAATGTTCCTCAATGTACACAGATATCCTCTATCAGATTCTTCCTATTATTATTGCTTGATTAGCTCAACCGGCGGTACATGCGGCGGTATTTTACCAGAATTGGCTTTAAATCTGCATAATACTGCTCTTTGCTGTTTCAGTAATGTTCCACAGTGTACACAGATGCCCTCTGTTTGATTCTTTATCATCTTATTATCAGCAGTATATGTAGTGGCATCTTTTTTTTGTGATATTTCACAATCCATAGGTGATATTAAAAAACTAAAGTTGTTTGTTTTTCACAGTTCTATCCAATTATGCCAAAATTGGCATTAGTTTCCATTGGAGATTTCATCGTTGATCCCTTGCGTTCTATCCAATTATGTCAAAATTGGCATTGGTTTCCATTGGAGATTTTATCTATCCAATTATGCCAAAATCGGCATTGGTTTCCATTGGTGATTTCATAGATGACTTATGCCAAAATCGGCATTGGTTTCCATTGGAGATTTCAAAGTTGACCTCTTGTACCCCTACTTCCCGATAGTTCCACAAAATTTTTATCTTGCTTATTTGTTCTTCAGTTATACTTTGGTAATCAAAATTTTTTTCTCCTACTTTCTATCTCATTGCATTTCCAAGAAAAAAAAATGGTACGGCTGCTAAGAAACACCCTGTATATAAACAGATGAAGTTTTTCTTCAGCAGCCTTTATATCTGCATTTCTTTTGGTTGCTGCTACATATTTGTTATCTATGGTTCTATTATGTTCACAAAATGATGCTTCATTATATCTGATTCTTCCATCTGAAAAAATCGGAAAATTGAATTTTTATGGGACCTCAAAAATGATTAATAGTGTGAATGCTGTCATCAATGCATACTATAAACACTAAACATGACTGAATGCATATAAGTAAAAAATATTATTTGAAAATTTATTAGTTTCTCACATAATAATTTAATATATTAGATGATGTGAATATTTTATAGCCATACTGATGAAATATCAATAATGTATATTTGTTGTGAGATGAAAAAATTTTTACATCACTTTGCTATTTTGATTGTTGATATCTGGGTAATCATGTCCTTGTGCTGTAATCTTCTGGTTCTTTGAGCCATAAGAGATAAATCAAATTAAATTATTGGTATTATTTATCTTATACAATTTAAAATGGTATAAGATGAATAATACCAATGGATTTAGATTTAATGATTTTTAAATGACAAATGTTCAAACTTTGAAAGATTTCTTTTTAATAACTTTTGAATTATTTAAATGATTTTTATAAAATTTTGTTGGGTGATTAGACCTTAAATTCAAATTTTAAATAAATAAACCCTGTAAATTAATTCATTTTAAAAACGAATATTTAAATTTCTGAGGTCAATGTCTCACTCTTATTTATAAAATTTCATCATTTTCTGTTTCCTTAAAAAATTTTTAAATAAATATATTTATTTAATGAATATAAAATTTAAACTTTCTAATAGCATAATTCTGAAATTTATAATTCAAAAAGATTATAAAAAAATTTTTAAATAATATATACCTGTGATTTTTTTTCTATAATTTTTAAGATATCTAAAAAGTCTCCTTTTGTAAATGTTTTTTCTTTTTTTTACAAGAATGTTTTGTCGTCGTCTCATTGCAATAAATAACTGCACAACACCACTATAAAAAATAATAAAAATAAATAATATGCAAGAATAATTTTCTAAGATTATTGTTTTATTTCACCAATCAAAAAAATCAAAAAACAGATAATTTAATCAAAAAATATTTTTCAATTTATATTTCTCAAGAAGGAAGAAAAAGTCAGGAATTTTCAGATCAAATGAAACTGATAATATAATGCTATTAAAGTACAGGAATGTCCCAAAATTATATAATAGATCAGATTGAGACTGGTGACATTATTTGGAATGACATATATTAAAACAGATTTTCCCATAAATGGAGCTATAAAATGCCATAACTGATATTAGATAAAAATTTTTGAACAAGAAAAACAGATATTCTTATTCTGTATAAAAGATTTACTATGACATATATTAAAACAGATTTTCCCATAAATGGAGCTATAAAATGCCATAACTGATACTAGATAAAAATTTTTGAACAAGAAAAACAGATATTCTTATTTTGTATAAAAGATTTACAAAAAAAAAAAATATGAAATCTGATAAATCAAATGACAATTTAAAGATAGGACATCCTCTTTTGAACTACAGCCAAGTTAGCTGGATAATCACTAATATTCAATAATAGTAATTGTGACAAAGAAATCTTTGACTCAAATTAATCCCATTCAGCCAAACTTCCCTTAGTCGTATATTTTTGAAATAACTGCCAATTAATAATTATTTTAATTTTTAAAATAATTATTAAAAATTAAAATAATTATTAATTGGCAGTTATTTCAAAAATATACCACTAAGAGAAGTTTGGCTGAATGGGATTAATTTGGATCGTGTAAATCCCCTTAAGAAAAGTTAAATCTTTGACTATTGCTTAAGGAATTCAAGTACTGAACCTTGTCAGGTAAATATCCCTTCTCTCTTAGAATTTCCTAAAAAGAAGCATTAATTTATTTTATTCCTTGCCTTGTTGCAGCTGCTCTTTGCTCACTCAAATCAATGTCCTGAAGAATATTGCTGTTTCAATGAGTCCAAGCTCCTTCACTTTTCAAATTGTCATGATCTGATTTGCAGGTTTAGATTAAAATTAGATTCTTCAAACAATGCTTCCAAATTTCAATAAGATGATCAAATTTGAGCTGCTCATCATGGGAATAGAATATCTCAAAAGTTCAGAATTAACTTCTAAATTAAGTTTGTTGACATAACATTGATATTTCTTTATTGTCTAAGGCCCCATGCCCACATACAATTATCAGTCACTTAACTATTTAATTGCAGGAGTGAGAACAAATGACTTCTATGAGACTGTGCCACTAGCAACTCTTTTGTTAGCGGATTAAACAATTTGTGACCTGTCACAAATTAAATGGTCTTCCAACTAGGTTGTGACATATAGTTTGTATGAGTCTGCACCCACTTTCAGCCAAACAGTTGTACAAACCAATACAAATATATCTGGATGAAAATTTGTCATTCTCTTTTGAGTTTTTGGAGGGCTACAAAAATAAGCTTTACCCTTCCTAGGGTGTTCTTCTTTCCAGATTAAGCTTGCATTACTCCAATCTATTTCTAAGTCAGTAACAAGAGCTCATTGCGCCAATGATGTTGTAGAAGCATTGTTCATTATATCCCTCATATGTTCCGGAATTCTTTTATTAAGGGAATGCCCTGTGTATCCGATGTAGGTAGTACTTTTACCGATATCATTGTCAAAACAAGGTATTTGATACACACCCGGAGAGTACACTGGGTCTATCTTATCTTTATCATTATGTATATGGTTAAATAATCTTTCTCTCTTTGGTTTGTTAAAAAACTAAAATGGTTGCTCTTTAAACAAGTTAGAAAGAGACCTGCTTCCTCTTTATCAACTTATGTGACATTAGATGACATTGTGGTTCTTCCATTTGTACATGAAGTACTAAAAATTGGCCCAAATAATTTAGTAGAAACTTCTCTATCTTGGAAATTTATGGCTATCCAAGTCGAACCCCTATTACAACATTGTGGTCCAGTACAAGCCGACAAATTAAGATGGGAGTTAGCTAAAACCTTTAAGAATTTGAACAATAATAATGCTAAGGATATGACGTTGAAGATAAAAAAGTTGATGAATGGCTTAATTCTATCAGCATTGTCTGTGCACGAGACGATAAGTCTAAACTTATGGAACTGCTCTGTAAGGATATATATAATAAATTCATTGAATAATTCCTATCTACTATTAACTGCCAGCTTTTAGACCAAGACCCAACAGATAAGATTGATAAGGAGGTTCATAAGTTAGCAAAGCTCCCGGACTTCCTGAGAGGGGCCTACGTTAGATTACCAAAACCACCGAGACTATTTGCGTTTATTAAAAGACACAAAAATCCAATCAAAGCTAGACCGGTTGTTGAGAAGTGCTCTGTGCCTATTTATTTTTCAGAAAAACGGATTGTGAAATGGTGTCTAGCTAGAATGAATGGTTACGATTTAATTGTTATTTTCTCAGTTAATTTAATTGATAGACTTCTTGAAATAGGCCCCCTCCCTGAAGAGGTTTTAGAGGTATATGACTTCAAATCTCTATATCCAATGATCAAGTTGGAACCTGCTTGTATTTTACTATGTAGATTCTTCTTAAAACATCTTCCTTCAGAACAATGTGATCCGGTCTTGATACGAAATATTTGCCACCCGATTATACACCAATCTTATTTCCAATTTGATAATAAATACTATAGACAAACAACAGACTTCCCAATTGCCAGCCCTCTAGCCGAAGTACTGGCTGAACTAGTCCTTAGACACAAAGAAGAATCAGCTTTACCACCAATTTTATCTCACATGAAACTTTATAAGAGGTATGTAGACGTCATCTTAATTATTTCGGAAAAATCCAAATATGTTGAAGATATTGAAATGAGGCTTTCGGACCCAATCTTAGGTTTAAAATTAATTAGACAGAAACAAAGTGTAAATACCATTGATTTTTTAGATGTTTGAATCAGTATAATGGCAGGTGAGTACATGTGTATTTAGAAAAGACTCTTATGTTCCTATTTTTATTAAAGCAGATTCCAAAGAAATGTGGCATTTCAAAATGGCCGCTTTTAGAGTGCTTCTACAGCATACTCTGACACATTGTACGACGACAGAAACCAAAAATAATGAATTGTCATGGATTAAAAGACATGCTATTAGACAGTTACTCAAGTAGGACTATCACACGTCTTTGGGGAAAAATTTCCAGACAAAAACGTGTAACAAATAAAAATGAAAATGATACCGTATCTGAAAACTGTCCAACATATTCGTTAGAAATCAATGATATTACTCTGAAATTTAAGAAAAAATTGGAAGATTTACGGGCCAAAAGTTTACATTCAATAGGAGAAATACATTATTTAACCATATACGTAATGATAAAGATAAGATAGACCCGATGTACTCTCTGGGTGTGTATCAAATACCTTGTTTTGACAATGATATCGGTAAAAGTACTACCTACATCGGATACACAGGGCATTCCCTTAATAAAAGAATTCCTGAACATATGAGGGATATAATGAACAATGCTTCTATGACATCATTTGGCGCAATGAGCTCTTGTTACTGACTTGGAAATAGATTGGAGTAATGCAAGCTTAATCTGGAAAGAAGAACACCCTAGGAAGGGTAAAGTCGCAGAAGCTATCACAATCTATAATAAGCATAATGACATTGTGCAACCTATTAATAAAGTGGACCCTACGACTGTGAGTAATGCCTGGAAGTGGTGCATGAATAATTAACAACCTTGTTTTTAGACATTCTTTCAGACAAAAATCGCATCTATTGCGTATGCTTTAATTTTTATTCTGTTTAATGGACATTTTTAATATATATTAATTGTTAACTTTAAATTGAGATTATGTGTAATTATGTTATTTCCGAGTCCTATAGTTTTTACTGTACGTTAAAACTTTTAATTATTGTTACCATAGCAACCTGTTTTAAAATATTTTTTATTCAATGTGTTTGATAGAACATATTTGTTGGTGTTCTCTTCTATAAGTAGCTGAGGAGAATTTTCTATTAAAAATCAAAAGCGCTACTGCTATTTAAATACTGTGCTTTGTGTTTATTCTCATCCCTGCCTGAGTGCTGATTTTTATGTTTTGATAGTCATTTAAGTAAGGTATCTAGAATAAAAGCTTTTATCATTGATACATTACTGAATTATTCAATAATGTATCAATGATAAAAGCTTCTATTACTTTTGATTTCAAAGAAAATGACATTAGTCACTTTATTTTGAAATCGAAAGTACACAGTCTAATAATTATGCAAATATTTTACATGATTAAAAGTTTGTTTGTTTTGAGTATTTTTTTATTGTATATTTATTATATATATATATATAATATATAAACATAAAATTAAACAAAAATCCCTGATTTTACATAGATTTCAGATATCATATTTTAAGGATTTCTGATTTTACAGAGTTTAATTGCATTATATCTAATACTATTTATTTACTCTTTTAAAATATAAAATAATTTATGAACATACTATAATTACACTATAAGAATAAAATACAGTTAGGAATCTCTATAGTATGTTCTTATATGATATGAATTGATTCAGATGAGCATTATTATTTTGAATTGCACATTAATAACTTATACAAAGAAAAGGAATTGTTAATGTTTTTAACAATACAATATAGACAAATTAATAAAAAGAAAAAGATCAGTTATACTACACTATCACTATAGTGATCAAGATAATCATAAAATACAAATTGGGACTGGAAACCTGTTTGTTATGCAAAACTGCATTAAAAAGTTTAGGAATTGTATTATAAGAGTTTATTTAGTTCCAGATTAAAGTAAAATATTAAGTAATTTCTAGCACTTACAGCGGGTTGAGCTTCAGGCTCTATATAAAGACTATTGCTAAGCAACTTATTTCTATAATATTTAATTTTTTAAATTGTTTGCTTTGCTATAATTCTATGCCAGAACTGTTATAGTGTTCGAATCGACGGTTTTTTTTAGAATGAACTGCAGCCTGAAGCTCAACCCACAGCAAGTGCTAGAAATTACTTAATATTTTAATAAAGAAGTTTAAGCGGTGTTTCTTAAAAAACATGTATCCAGATTAAAGATTGTTGAGTCAAGCATAATTTATGAAGAATCAAATATTCTCAATTGCATTATGAAGCATTACTTTATTTCTATTATACTGTCACTTTAATTATTATTTAACAATCAAATTAATATTTTATATTTATTTGACTTAACTATTATAAACTTATGCCAATAATAGAAGCATTCATCTTCATTCATGAAATAAGGTTAACTTCAATCAAAGAACATTTCTGCCAAATCAGTATGCAAATATGTTTAACTGTATCGTTTATGATGATTTATTTGTCACAATTATGCTGTTTATTGCATTTTTATTTAATTTCATTAACAATATTCTACTGTAAACAAAAAACTATGTATTGGAATTCTCACTAATGGCATTATTATTTATATAAGATATTTTAATTTTTCAAATCATTTGTTTACAAATGATTAAAATATTAAATAGTATACATTATTTAGTATTTAGTATACATTATTTAGTATACATTAAAATATTATATAATTTAAATATTATATTATTTAATGTATTTAGTATATAATAAATAGCAGAATTAAAATATTCCTTATATTCGCAAAGATGGTATTTTTCCAAATTTAAGGAATGACAAAGTCAAAGTGAGCAACATGAGAAGATCAGGAATATATGCAATACCAATATATAATAATACTCTACAAGTGGCTGGGCAGTATATAGGTAGAACAAAAAGATGTCTTATTACTAGAGTTGAGGAACATAAAAAAGATATAGAAAATGGTAAATTAACTACTGCCTTAACTACTAAAGCATACAAAGAAAATCTTTTTGTTAAGTGGGATAATACAAATATAGTAAACCTATCGTATCCAACATAGGCAGCAACACTGTGAAAGCCATCAAAATTGAAAAAAGAAGAGATAAAGTAGATATAATCAATGATAATGACCCAGAAAACCTTCCCCCTATCATGGCACTGGTATGCAAAGAATAATATGTGAAAAACTTTTATTAATTTTGAGCCATATATAATACTGACTTTTAAAACTGTTTTATTGTTGTTTCAAATAAAATAATGTAAATTCTACTGTGTGTGTGTTTAAAAAAAAGCATTTGTGAATTTAAAAAAATGGAAACCGGTTCTAAAGAATTTAGAACTAATTGCATTCTTTATTACTATATTCTAAAATATACATTCTGTATGACTATTTATACTGATGAGGGTCTCAAAAGACAGGCCGAAAATGTTTTAATTGATAAAAAACTTTTTCCTGTTACCTGAGCTATAAGACTATTAAAAAAATTTGATTAAATCATTGCTACAGCCAGTCATAATATTATTGTAGTGGCAATTAATGATGTTATCATTAAACATCAGATCATACTACATTAATTGCAAAAACAGTTATGAATAACATGGAAATATCAGATCTGGTCATGTTTCTACACCATTCATAACTATTCTAGCAATTAATGTAATACCCACACAAAAGATAAATTCCCAATTGTATATATTATAACTTTATAGATAATTAACATTTTAAAACTCATTATTTTATTTTCGAAGATCAGTCTGTGCAATTCTAGATCCTTGAAGGATGATGAGAGCCAAAACATTGCAATACATTTCTGGAGCAGGGACAGGTCTGATGTCTATATAAAAAGTTTTACAACTATTTTCCTTTACATGGAATATTTTTATTGTGCATTTTTTGATTTGATTTGAAAATTTAAGATGGTAAGAACCAGATTGTTTCCATAGTGACAACTCATGTGAAGAAAGTCTTGTTAATGTTTCAACATGCCACATTGGTCTCGAAAGTCTCTTCTGTTATTTTGAATGTGCCAGCCATTCATTGCTGGTATTGCTGTAGGTGAAGTCTATTATGTCCATTTGCTTTCCAAAAACTTTCTCAGTGTTTTATATATAGTACTGTACATATGCAGTATACTTACTATACAGTAAAGTATACAGATTTTTAGAAATGTTAAGGTTATATGCTAAATGCAAATATACTGTATTATTAAATTTAATAAATTCGGAGTTCATTTTCATTTCTATACCACATGTATTTTTGATAAACTGCCAAAATTGTCCCCAAACGGATGGTGGCGTCTTATCTGGGTTTGACTTTATATATATATATATAAATTTCTGTATGTGACATATTTTTGTTATCTTTTGTGCAAACTTTGCAGACAGATATATCCTATAAAATATAAAAAAATAATAATAAGAATAAGAAATCTATTCATATACTTTATGCATTCTATTAAATTTGTAATTCTAATTATTTGAATTTTTATTTTATATAAAAAATATATCTAAAAGTAGGTTAAATATGCAAAAAAAAAATTCATACACATCAAATTATTAATTCTAATAAGAAGTCTATTTGTATTTATGTAGTAACTTAATTTGTTACAAATACAACTTTAAAATTGGTTAGTTAATTTATTACTGTATTAATCAATTCATTGATTGCCGTTTTGCTGACTTTTTCATAATTACTTACATTTTATGCAGTTTCCAATAGTACTGATTCAATTCACAACAGGAAAGTGACAGCAAATTATATATCGATATGTAAAAATGGTATAATATCAATTCCTTAATTCTGAAATTTGCATTTGAGAGATTCCAAACTGTATTTAAAATGTAAAATATTCATGCAATAAAATTATTATAAGAAAACATTAACAAATCATGCAAAATTTTTCATTCTTTTAATTAATAAAAAAGATTAATTGTTCAATTTCACTATTACTGGATCACAACATTAATTTTAAAGTATTTATATATGACATTATTTATATCAATTTTGGTAGTGTTCCTATATGTTCATACCCTTAGATTAGAGCCATGCTTGTCTGTTTTGGATGATCTTGTACTTGGAGGCTGAAATTAAATTATTATTTCTTTCTGTTAATGATTAATATTTGTTTTAACTAAATAACTAACCAATAAATGCAATGCATTTCTTTTAATGGAAAATTATTTGTAATAAAAATCAAAATATTTTATTAAAAATATATGAAATAATTATGCAAATAATAAATTAATTAATAACATATTAATTTATAGTAGGAAAATAGGACAATTGAAACAGCTTCAACTGTTTCAAAATCTACTTTATTCAAAATAAAAACAATTTGAAATTCTTTATCATTTAATATTAAGAATTTAAGTTAATAAATAGAATATAGAATCTACTTTCAAGTTATGTATTCAGTTATGAATAGTAAAATTAAATTAATATAAATGTTATTTCAAAAAAAATAATCTGATCTAATTCCAGATCATCTTTGTGTCCATTAATTATTAATTAAATAATTTCTTTAAAGAGAAAAAAGAAGCTATCAACTAGTTAATTAAAAAATCCTTAACTACTCTCAAAAATTACTGAAAATTATAATGTTACAAAAACTGCATAAAGCAAAATTTAGTAGTAATGATTATATCAAAGAATCAATATTTCAATCAATTTAATGATAAAAAGTAAATAAAAGAAAGATAAATAAATGATTCTATATAACATATAGAATCATATTTTAATTTATATAAGTTTGTGATGTATATTGATAGAAACATTACCTATTTTAAGCTAAGCACAATTTACATGAATCAATATTGTATTGTAATTGATAAGGTATACAGTAGAGTGTCGATTATCCAAACTAATTGGGACCAAGGGTAGTTGGAGAAACGATTTTTTCAGATAATTGATCTGATAGAAAAATAAGAAAAAACAAAATGTAAAAATACAAAACAAATTTCAAATGCATATGCTTTATTGTTTACATAAGTTATTCTGCCTCATTTGTTTCCTAATTATTTGTATTATTATTATTATTATTATATTAAATATATTAATTAGATATATATATATAGTAGTTTAATTGTTGATTGTTACCACATACAGTCAATGCACATAACAGAAGCTTAGATTCTTCCACCCTACATATTGTAGGGTGGGAGTATTGGTGGAGACCTGTTATGTATCACAATTGAAAATTACGTTCGGATAAGCGACGTTCCGGTTAATCGACACTCTACTGTATTTATTTTTCATTTGTATAATATTTACCAGCAGCATCAATACTTTTCTATAATTCAAGTTATATTACTATATTATTTCTAAAAGAAGATTATGTCATGTGAAAATTTGTAACTTAAAGATAATTTAAAATAGGTATGTTCCTATTAATTTCACATCACCAGCTTACACAATATTAAGATAAAATATACATATTAATTCATTATAATTCTTAAATCTCTCACATAAATTAAATGGGATTTTTAATTTAAAAATGAAACCCAAAATGCATTCAAGATAATCTTTATTAAAAAAATTGAACTATAAACTACAGTTATATATCCTTTGTTCTAGTTAATACAATTTCTATTAATATGTATTGGGGGCTATAGGAAGATAAATTTCATTTGTTAAGTAATGTTGTTCAATGTTATTAAACTAAAAGTAAATGAAGTTGATTTTATCAAATTATTGTCCAATTAATTAAGATGGAATTAATGCTAAAGCATTCTCAGAAGAATGAAGAACCCAATAATACATAATGTGTCAAAAATATATCTGAACTATTTTCAGATTAAGCAGACAGATAAATTTTTATTTTATTTTTTTTACAATCACTCATGCAGTTGTTTGGCAACTGCTTGAGTGAAGTGCCACTCATGCAGTTACCAAATAACAAATTCAAAAATTCAAGTACTGAAATTCAGATTATCTACATCATATTTAAATTATTATAAATGTCTGATTTCTTTACATATTTTACATCAAATCTGAATAGTTTTTGAAATTCAATATTTCAAAACTGCTACACCTACAATATGATTTATACTAAGGGTATGTTTCAGATTAGACATATTCATTTCTATTTCTGTTCTCATATTTTTTAAGATTATATTTCTGTTCTCATATTTTTTAAGATTATATTTCACTATTCGGCATACATTATAATAACTCCTAATATTTCACTATTCAGCATTTTGTAATGTATAATATTGTTTATAATATTTACTCTAAAGTTTTTAAAAATGAAAAATGATAAGAACTGAAAGTATGGTATTTTTATAATTTCCAAAAAACAAAGAAATATTTTATCTATCCAGTAAAAATATACAGAGAAAAGAAAACTCAAATGGGGAATAAATATTAATCAAAATACAATATAATATTAGAAAACAATTTGGATAGAATTGTAAAAAGAAAACCTTCATGAGATCTAAAAAATTTTATACAAAATAGTTTTGCTAATATAGGAGTGGTTGTTCCTATAATCAATAAACTGTTGCAAGCTCTTATTAGATAGCAATATATTTTATTAGTCAAAAGGAAATGCTTTTGATTTGATACAACAATCTTCAGCTTTGTAATCTAATTCTATAACAACTGAACCTAATTATCAAAAACTGATGCATTACATCTAAAATTTCAATTCTGATAATATAATAAAATATAAATCAGAAACAAACATTAATAGAGAATTATACATATAGCCCAATAATAAGTCAATATGATTATATTGCACATGAACTTGGATACATGCTGGGCTAGATTAGGCTAGTGTGGGGCCTATAGCATAATTAAAAAATACACATTGAATATATTGTATTTAATAGTTAGAGGAAATGGATACCGATGATTTATTGAACCAAAAAATTTATAAAAACAGTTCAGTTTTGTAGCATATGTTAAGGGGCCCTATATTAAAAAAAAACAATAAAACAGCACAAATATTTGAACACACATTTTTAATTTGCATAATAATTATCATTACCAAAAATAACAACACAGTCAACATTAAATATTAATTTTTCTACATTTAGCATGAGCAAATTTGATGATGATATAGCAGGGGTGTTCAACCCGTCGATTGCAGAGCGATTTTTGGTCGATCTCTTGTTTATTCCTTCTTACAAATTTAATTAAAACTGAAACATAATAATTTATAATTATTTTGCATTAATATTTCAACACATACATTTTTAATTTGCATAGTAATTATCATTATCAAAAGTAACAACAGAGTTAACATTATCGTTTAAATATTAATTTTTCTACATTTAGCATGAGCAAATTTGATGATGATATAGGATGTATCCATTTCATGCAGAAGTTTATGTTCAGAGTCATACTAAGTCACACTCTTATGCTCTTTCTCTCACAGTTTTGTGACAGCAAATGAAAAGGAGCTAAATATGGCATAAATCACAAAAATCATTGGTTTAATACTGTGAGGCCCACACAGCCCGCTTGGCCCACAAGACTAGAACGAACGGTTCCCAACAGGCGAATGGCCTATGAGCAGCGTGAGACGCGAGTAAGGACGGGTGATGAGAGGCTGGACAAAACAATTAATTTTTAATTCTCTTTAAATGTATTGCTATTGTTTATTTATTTTTCATTAAAATTGTAAAATAAATAATTTTCTTATCACTTAGAAATATACATATGATAATTAGCATGAGCAAATTTGATGATGATATAGGATGTATCCATTTCATGCAGAAGTTTATGTTCAGAGTCATACTAAGTCACACTCTTATGCTCTTTCTCTCACAGTTTTGTGACAGCAAATGAAAAGGAGCTAAATATGGCATAAATCACAAAAATCATTGGTTTAATACTGTGAGGCCCGCACAGCCCGCTTGGCCCACAAGACTAGAACGAACGGTTCCCAACAAGCGAATGGCCTATGAGCAGCGTGAGACGCGAGTAAGGACAGGTGATAAAAAAATATTTTATTCCAATATATTTGTTTTATTAAAATAATTAAAAGTGATAAATAAATAAAGTTCTAAATACACAAATAATGTTTTTAGTTTCTTTAAAGTTTTTAGGGCTGGGAGAGTGAGTCCTCCGAAGTGAGTGAGAGCATTTAACTGCATAGTTGTATGTAATCAGATACCAGGTTGGGGAATATTATCCTCCGAAGTGAGTGAGAGCATTTAACTGCATAGTTGTACGTAATCAGATACCAGGTTGGGGAATATTATTTATATATGCCAAATAACTTAGTATAGAAAAGTAGCTCACAGTAAAAAAGGTTGAGCACCACTGTGATATAGGATGTATCCATTTCACACAGAAGGTTATGTAGCACCACTGTGATATAGGATGTATCCATTTCACACAGAAGTTTATGTTCAGAGTAACACTAAATCACCTTCTTATGCTCTTTTTTCACAATTTTGTGATACCAAATGAAAAGGCGCTAAATATGGCATAAATCACAAGATCATTGGTTTAACGCTTGTATTAGATGACCAAAAAATTATGTACATATTAATCCAGCACTGCTTATATAACAGTCATGAAAAACATTCCAATACGAATTTAATTGCTCAACTTTGGACATAAGTTTGCCAAATTAAGGTAGAAACTTCATACTACTTGACAACAGAAGAAAAAACCTTGAAAGGTAATTTTGGGATAGAGACATCTGAACTCCACAGGTAGAAGGCTTGAGGACGTGAACTACATTAGCGAATAATTGTGAAATATTTAGACCAGCTTAAAGAAGGATTAGTATTCCAACTAAACTTTTGATAATGTGTTTACTTCCTTTGTCTCTTTGTTCTCCATCCATTACAATTTAGTAATACATTTAATTTTATAATTTGTTTAATTGAATATTGATAGCTTCTATTTAAATTTTTCTAAATATGTCTTAGATGTTGCTGCATAAATAATGCAGCAACATCTAAGACATATTTAGAAAGACACAATACTTAAGATTGATAGCTTCTATTTAAATTTTTCTAAATATGTCTTAGATGTTGCTGCATAAATAATCAAAGACACAATACTTATCTTTTTTTGCATTCAGCCAGGCTTTACATATTAGATCAGAAATATATCTCAGATATCTCCAAGTAAAACCAGCTTTTCTGTATAATTTTTTAATTAAATAATCAATATGAAATCTGAAATTTAATTTTTCATCTAAAATAATTCCTTAATCTTTATGACTCTCTTGAAAAAGAAAAGATTTCCCAAAGATTTGTATCTCTATGTAAGTATCATGTTGTTTATTCAAATTATGTTTCATAAACTCTGTTTTATTTAGATTTATCACAAAATTGTTATGGTATAACCTAGAATGTATAATTTCTAAATCTGAAATTATTTTTAAAAGAACATTCTGATAGGAATTTAATTGCTCAACTTTGGACAGAAGTTTGCCAAACTACAGTAGAAAACTGGTATAACTGTCCTAGAAAATGAGTTATTGGTCAACTGTTTAGTTGCATATGGGAGCACGTCTCAATCAGTTAACTGTTTAGTCGTTTATGTGGGTGCAAAGAGATGATCGGTTGACCAAACAATCAGACGACTGATAATTGCGTGTGGGCGCAGGACCTAAACCAGCACTTCCCAAACTTTTTCTATGACAGAACACTTCATAAATCCTGAAATTTTTACGGAACACTGGTTATTTTATAGTATAGGTAAATATTAATAATAATAAATAAATTAGGCAAAACAAACATTTTTTATCAAATTGTAATTATGTAAAATAAATTATCAATTCCAGTTTCAACTTGGCACAATATTTTAATTAAATCTATGAAACTTATAAATTTTCATAATTTTTTACAAAACACTTATAGATCTGCGGAACATAGTTTGGGAAATGCTGGTCTAAACAACGGAACTGATTTTTGAGCTCTGAATTAGAAACAAAATAAAAGGGAAACTTTCTTCCAGCTGCACTTCATTGTTTTGTCAGCAATTTTTGTCCATGTCCATGCCTTAATAGGCTGCCTGCATCTGTGGTGAAATCTCCCTTTCTTGTTTTATGTTGCTTTCTTATCAATGATAAATAAATGGTGATTGATTAACCATAGTTTGCATATGTCTGCAGTAAAGTTAACAATGAATGTGAAGAATAAAATTCAATAAGCTAGGCCCAGATTGTCTTGAAAAATTCTGCAGATATATACTTAGAGCTGAACTAAAATCCTCCAAGTGGCTGATTCATTCTTCATTATACATCAGTAAATATGGTTTGGCTTTCCAGAGATTCCAGAATCAAATTTGTATTTGAGATCAACGGACTATATTAGATGGTGTTGTTTAGAGGAAAGCAGCTTGTATACAGGGTGCGTCAGCTACTGTTGTTTTCTATTTATTTCTATATTTCTCATATTAATGTCCAATTATATTTATCATAAAAAAAAATTATATCCTCAATTCTCATACCTTATTGTCCTCATGAAAGGAAAAAGAGTTCCCGACAGAAAGTCTCGTAAATGCGGGCGTGTGCTTCTCCTCAAGCAGAAAGCCACACATTAACAGCTTTGTGTCTTTTTCACCCTTTCTTTCGTACCTATTTTATTTTGGATCTTATTTATTCTTTATTTCTTTCTATGTCATGTACCCGCTTGTATAGCGTGTGTTAGCTGTATTTTCGGCGTGGAAGCCTTCGTATAGCACACACCAGACTATGTGTTTCGCTCAAGCTGCAGTACTTGTTTTAATTCTCGTAATTTGTTTGCTTACACTTGACATGTGTTCTTTTCCTAAATGTAATTTTATTTTAGTTCCTGATATTTACATTTTATTTTATTTGTCACCAATGTGGAGCTGATTGTGAGACATTTATGTAGCATAAAATTGAAAATGACATTCACGAGGTTAACTGATCTTCGTGAATATCTGATCGGAGAGGAGAACGTGCCTCTCTGACTGAAGGTTAGTTGACTTGTGTACGTCAAGGTCATTGATCTAGCATCGATGGGCCAGTAATGTAGCTATTTAGCTATTTCCCGGTATCGCTGCTAGTATTCCTTGAGTGTAATGGATATATAAAAATAATAAGATTAATCACATGAATTGATTATTTAATAATAATTATATAATGTTTTCACGAATATGAGGATTTGAAAATACTTTCCAATTCAGTACATCTCTATTGAACCACTAACAATATCGCTGGAGGGAGATGGAGTGTGTTGCTTTAACCCGTTTGGTGATCCACCTCCGATTTCTCCTCCGCAGAACAGTTACTACTTCCGGTAAGAATACTCATTCCGGTCGGGAAGTGACCAACTTGTAGGTCAAGGTCGTTGTCCCTGGCAACTGTGATATTGTTAAGATGGGTGTGCGATAGCAGCAAAGACTTTGCAAGCAATTTCTTAGCATTATGTGTACAATTATTGGCATAAATATAAAATTATTTCTCTTCATTAATTATTTATTTTAACTTATTCTATCCTATTCTTATTTTATTTTATTAATTCTTTCTTCATTTCTATAATATATATATAAAATGGTTGAACACCTGTCATTAAGCCTACCTAACCCTATTGCTTAGAAAAAATAAATGGATCATCCAAAGCTTCGCAAACTTGAATTCGCGCCTGTACTGATTAATCTCATTGGTTTGTAAGTATTGTAAGGAAGCCGAACATCTTCCGTTTAGGTGACAAACTTTTTGGAATGAACTGTACATATGGTTAATGTATTTTAACCGAGTAGTTACGCAGCAATAAAATATAATTAAATACGTATAGGTTTCTCTTGTACAAGGGAGAAATCGAAAGAGATATGTGGTTCTAGCGACTTCTCCATTCTTGCAGTGGCATCGAGGAAAGTGATTGGCTTCTCTCTACCCTTTCCTGTTGTTGACTTATTTTTGTCACTGTTTTGTCTGAATTCCCAGAAACTCATGGGAAAGCTGAGCACATGGCCTTGTTACCTCGGGTGACGGGAACAAGGTTAATGACTCAGTCCCACAATCATTATCGTGACGTGTACATACATCACACACGCGCCCTTTTTGAAAGGACAAATTAGAACAAAGTTGTAAGGCAGTTTGTAAGGAGTACCCTAATATTCCAAATGCTATTCTCTATGATAGTGTCGTGTTTTACTTGGATATTGTGGTGATAACTGATTAAGTCTGTCAATATGTGATTTTATGTCATGTAAGGTGATCTCTGCTATTTTTAAGGATATATCTGTTGGTGATCAAACTGCTTGGTCAATCTGTGTGTTAGTATTTTTGTAAATTTGAATGAGGTTGATCTCTGTGTTATTCAAAATGTCTGCTAACAAAGGAATACCAACGGAGTTCCCGCGGTCTGTCTCCACATGGATCTCTATTGGAAATGTGATGTCAACTCAATCCCAGGTAAACAACCTTTACATGAGTTTTCTTTTTATTTTCTTTTGAACGCTAGACATTAAATATATCAGTTTCCCCCTTTTTTTTATTATCGACACGTTCAAGATTTATCGATATATTTCCGAGTTAGTGATGTTTCGACCTAAATTATTATTAATTTACACACGATTCGATTCGGAAAATGGTTACGAGTAGTGGCAGTAGATTCTTCGGTTACTGGGTCCCTGCTTATCAAGGTATAGATATGCAAGGATTGTGGTCGAGCATCCGTAGTTGTGGGTATCTTGCCGGACTCGTGCATTGAGGCAGGTTCAGATCCCAGTTGAACTCTGTGCTATTTTACTTAAAGCAATAAGATAAGATGCCTTATTTCAACATAATATACACTGACGGAAAAAAAAATCCCAACACCAAGAAAAAATTATTGTAGAGTAATGAAATTTGGACAATGCATTTGTGTAGTTAACATGTTTAATTGATTAAA
>AYEL01060801.1:0-11896 GCA_000484575.1 Olivierus martensii | reverse complement strand
ATAATTGTAACGAAAAAAAAAATATTCGCAGACCGCACATCAAACCCACGGCCCATACCAGAAGTCAGCACCGAGGGACAGCGTGCTACCGACTCAGCTACTCGGCGTTCTGACGTGTTGTCACATTTTTTTATTATATATAACAGCTATGAAAACTTTGAATCCATTTTTATCAGAATTGGCTGAAGAGTGCATGCTAATATTTTATCATATTAACGCATGAAGTGTAAACTACCACCCTACAAAGTTTGATTCCAAAGTTCATTTCCCAGACTGCACCCTCTCATTGTTAGATAAGATATGAAAAACTTTATTACAGATAGCATATAAGCACAGAAATGTTTTTGGTTTGTTTGACTGTCATCAACAGTATATATACTACATACATATATTATGTAAGACTTAATACCTTCCAAACATTAGTCTTAATACCTTTAAGAATTAAACAGAAATTTGAATAGAATAACATGAGTTTTATAGTTTGATTCAAAAAATAATAAGCATTTGTCTTATTGTCTATGTTGCATATATATCAAGTCGATGTAAAGCTTAGAAAATGATAGTCACTAACTAGATTTACAATAAAATTTAATAATTTTCTATGTCCATAGTTCCTTCAATAAAAAAAAAAAAACGGAAAAAAGGGAATTAATCAAATAAATCGATACCATATTAGAATTGTGGAGGACGCGGCTATACGGGACCAGTGTCGATATGACATGCATTTGGCCTAGACCAGTAAACGGTGCATTTCAGGTAAGGATGAGTAACGAGTGGATTCAACAATGGAGACGAGACTACGTTGAATTAAAATTCAACTGCTTCTTTATTTAGAGAGACTTGTACATGATGACTGTTACAATCGTCATGCACAACAGAAGAGAGATACCTGTATTCCTTGGATCCTGAGAAGGTGTACACAAGGTGTTGACAGAGATGTCCACCACTAAAAGTCTTTAGTCCTAAATTATTCAAGTCTTTAGTCTCTTTTTCTGTTGTGAATTTACACCAAACCAACACAAGCAACGTCGACAAGTAATAATGATAAATTAGCACCACTGATGAAGGATGAATGACGAATTGGCAAATGTTCTTCGGCTTCTAAATGTTTTCTATTGTAGTCGTTGTTGGAACGATAGGGATATCACCATCCACTATCGTTATTCTGGAGCTGATGAAGTGTCAGATCAAGGCTTTCTTTACATGTCCGAGAGACAACCGGAGAACAAATGCACCGGTCCTCGGGCAAAGTTAGCTCTTAAATCCCGTGACCTTTTCGTTCACCTTTTTCCCCGTGAGAGGAAAGATGATGTTTATTTCTCAAACATTCGTCGAGATGGGTGTCGAATTCGCGACTATTCGTCGGACAACTAAGATAAACATTCTCCGCAATTTATTGATATGGGGAAACGAAAATTCATCGCTGATCGAAATACGACATGCGATGTCGTCGTTGCATTGATTCGATGTGTTTATTTTGACAGGTGTTTTTCTCCCTAGTTCATCCTTTCTATCTCTGCTATTTCTCTTACATTGTCTTAATTACATCTTAATTACTTTAATTATATTTGGAGTTCCGAGTTCTCACAGAATCAAAGAAATAATACTATATTTGTTAATTTTAATAAAATAAAAATTGTGTACTGGATTTATTTGATTATAATATGCCATTGATTTACCAATTCAGTTATGTAATTTTTCCCTTTTCCCTATTTTTGATTAATGGACATAGAAAATTTATTATAAATTTTTTTCAAACTTAATAATAAAACTTATAATAAAATTTATAATAAATTAGAAGTTTTAAATAAACTTCTAATTTAGCCAAAGCTAAATTAGAAGTTTATTTAAAACTAGTCAATCCATTGTAGCTATGCCAGCAATAAAAGAATATTTTGGTTATTGATGAATGATTTCAAAATTTAATCTAATTATTAGACAAAATTTCATTTATTTTTATTTTTTGCATTTTTACACCCCTTTCCAATTAGGGAGGCCAGTTCCAACCATAGGCTGCACCACACCCATAGAAGAGAGCTGGATGGTGAAGAATGGGGATTGCCAGGCCAGTCTCATCACCCCAAACATTTTTCAGGAGATGCCGTATCCAGAATGTGAACCCAAGTCTTCCTGTGTGGCATGCCAACATGTTACCACTTGGCCATCCGGCTGCTAGGCAAAATTTCATTATTATTAATGAAGTTTGTCTTATTAATTAAGAACATATTTCTTTACAGAATTTTCAAGATAACTGGAAAGAACAAATTAAAAATTATCTGAAGCACTCGCTGATGATTCTGCAATATATAACTGACCATGAGAAAACACATTTTTCTAGATAAACTCCAATTAAATTCAAAGATTCATCTTGAATTTTAATTATTGTGCTTTCATATGCTGATTTCACTGGGAAATTCTTCACCATTTAAATGGAAAATCATGATCTAAGTGTCATAGTAGAAATTAAAGCATGTTTGCTAACTTGACACACATTAATTGATCTCCTCCCAATCATTTTCTCAATGATGAATTTAGTGCTATTGGATAATCAATCTGCTGTTGCCTTATTTCTTAGCAACATTACAATTATTCTGCATTTTTCATCCAATTAATTAGGACTAAGTTCAGAATTTTCTACTGAATTTAATTAAACACTCCACTAAGATTAAAGTTTTTCGCCAGGGGCGTTAAGAGTGTTGCCGGGCCCAGGAAAAATTTACATGTATTCCAAGTAATTTTCAAGTTATAAGGATGGGCAATTTATTATCCTGTTTCGGAATTTTCAATTCTTCTACGGTTAATTAGCATGCAAAAAAACAAATTGTGGGATTGATTGTGGGAACAAATTGTGAGATGATGTCCATACCCCTGTGAATCCTGGGCCTAACGAATGTTACCCAATCATCCTTTGATGAGCCCTGCTTTTCACTGCTCATTTGAAAGTGTATTTGCTTTGAGGAATGCTTAATCTTTCTTGACATCATTAGACATTCTATCCACTGGCAAATGACGGCACAATTTAGAAACAGAAAATTCAGTTGTCTTCTCGTGCAAAAGTATGATGTAGTAACATTACAGATCTAAAACCATTCAGATATGTTACTATAGGTATAATTGAAATGCCTGCAAAAGTAGTACCAAACAAAAGAGACATCTTTTAGGTCAAAGTTCATAAAAGAATCGGAGGTGAAATCAGTACCTTTTTGGAAATATATATACTTTTTATATGAATCTTTAACCCAACAGAACCAATAACTGCATATTTAATTACGTGTCAGTACGGTGTATTGTTAACTCTAATAAACAGCCATTCATATAGCAATCTATCTCGAATATATCACCAATTTAAATCCTGCTTCGTTTTGTGATCATTGACTTATAGATTGATCTCTTTCATTAGATACTACTTTTACCGGACTTTACAAAGTTAAAATTATCTTGAATGCAAGTTATTTGTGTATTTTTCGTATCTATTACTCTTCTTTTGTTGTTTAATTATTTACTGTTTAGTCTAACCGATACACACATGTGAAGTACACCTGCTTATTTGTTATTCATACAAATGATTATTAGCTATAGTATCTATCGCAAATGTTTTCACCAATCCAATTGCATAATTTTGACAGGTGACTATAGACTGACAAACATCTTGACCAACTAAGAAATCTCATAGAAAAATTTAAGGATGAATGTATTTTGATTACAGGCATGAACTGTCAACCAAAGTGAATGGATGAGATGATGTCTGTAATCAGACTGATTGATGATCAACTACTCACTCATCTCCACTGAATTTCCTTAAAATCATTTGATAAAGCTATTTAGTGGTAAATAGCAGGTTAGAAAAGAAATATTCAGTTTTATTTTCACACGTGAGAAATAGCATCACATCACAAATATCACTAATAAAAAAAAAAGATAAATTAAAATGGAAGATCTTTGTAAAATTTATTGATTTTTGTCTTATGTTAATTAATATATAGCCTACTTAACTATTAATTAATACATAATTATCATCTGAAAGATAAAACCTAACTTAATCTATCAGAAAGCCCACCTCTCAGGCAGACACATTGACCATCTATGAAATAAGTTATAAAATTATGCCGATATTTGAATTTTTTTGAATTTTATAACAGTTATTTTAAAAATATATTTAATAGTCAGAACTCTAATTTCAACTCATAGAAACTCAAATCAAAAGGATTTATAAAATTTCATTGCACAGTCTTCAAGCTATTTCAATACTAAAGTTGTACATGACACTAATGAGGATAAACAAATTATTATATAGATAATAACAGTACAAAAAATAAGAAACGTTTCATATTTTAACTTCTAGTCTTTCATTCACAATAGAACGTTATTAATGAAGAATAAAAAAAAAATAAGCAATAAAAAATTTAATTGTGATAAATAATATCTTAACGAACTATATGATTAAACTTATTTGGACAGTGATCTGATAAAATAGCATTTGGTCGAATTATATTACATCATGAAGAAAGATGGCTGTTTCATTATTGATGCATTTTTATATATATAGAAAAATTAAACCTATTTGATTTTCTATATCCAGTTGAAGATTGTATTGCTGAAGAGGGCTATGATTATTTATTGATGCATTTTTATATATATAGAAAAATTAAACCTATTTGATTTTCTATATCCAGTAGAAGATTGTATTGCTGAAGAGGGCTATGATTATGCCGAAAGTGCCGAAAGTGCTTCAGATTAACTGAATAAAAAGTGTTTAATATATATAGTTTGAGCATAATTTATAATCCTATAATAATACTCCTGCTTCAAGTGCTGTAAAGATATAGAATTTCTTGTTACTTCTGAATCTTAACAAAAATATTTAATGAAGGTTAAATGATAAAAAAACTCAATCAAAACAAGCAACAGAAATTTCTTCGCAACTAACAGGATAGAAAGCCAACCAGCACATGTGTGATCACCAAAACACAAATCTGATGTTCAAAATTGATGGTAAAATAATCTTCACATATTTTATGAATGATCAGAACTATCTGAAAATGCACATACTGTTTATCATAAATATTGGAGATTGCTTTATCATCATATAATATAAATTGATGGGTTTTCTAACAAGTAAGCATGGCTGCTGTTGATGCATAATACATGCATCAGTAGCAGTCATGCTTGCTTGTTAGAAAACCTCATCAATATACACATTCACAATTTTATTTGTGAAGTGTATAGTAAATTAATATTTTTGAATTTATTTAAATATTAACATTCACATATATCTCATATTTTTAATAATATAATTGAAGAAATAGAATAAATAGTCAATTTAGAAATAAATATGGCACATTCAGGTAAAGGACACCCACTAGTACAAAGATGACACAACATGCTAACTCTATATATTTTCGATCATATTTGTATATTATCTGAAATTTAAATACCTATAAAAATACTTATTTATGTAATCATACATACTCACATAAAAAAAAAAAATTAAAAGAATCAGTAAGGTCTTTCTTTGCTGTGAATGAATATAGTGGATTGAACAGCTGATGCAAAGGCATGGTGAGAACATAATGCAATTGAGCCATTGAATCTTGAAAGATCTTCCAAAAAAAAAATTCTGATTTTTGATTGATAAGTATATAAGGCAATCTCCCTTCTTAAAAAAATTTTTTCTGGAAAAAACGTCTTGGTATATATTCAAGTATATATGGCATTTATATTATTCATCAAATGAACAATAGCACTATGCTTAAAAAATTTGGCCAGGTGATGACAGATTAAAGCATTTATGTATTACCTTGGAGGATTCAGGTTCAATTTCTGGACTCATATCTTCAGTTATTCAGGATGCTCTGGGTCTGGCCTGTCTATGTATTTAATTTATGTTTTATATACCTATTTTTAAGTATTATTTTACAGATAATTTTCATATTGAGATATAAAATAAAAACATGAAATGTAATTGAGAAATTCCATATTAGTGAAACATTGTAAAGCAAGATATGCATGTAGTTGATTAAACAAAAAAGTATGTTTAAAAAAGTTTTTCAATTTTTTTTTTTTAATTTAAAAAATAAAATTATTTTCCCATCAACTCAATATGTAAAATTACATTGAATGCTTATAAATTTAATGTAATTTAGAACTTGATTTCATATTATTCTATAACAAGATGAACAATTACTTACTATATCAAGATCATTGTGTAAACTTATTTTACATGACAACAATTCATGAGCTAAATCATCATTTTCCTGCTCCAATCTGATGTTGCTCTCTCGCAAATATTTATTTTCATTCTATAATTAAAATTAAATGGTTTATTATTAAATAATTGAAAATTTTACATAAATACTTTAACTTGTTATTAATTATTTTTATTAAGATATTGCTAATCAATCATTGACTCTCCATTATTTGATTTTACATCTTTTTGTAATTCAAAAATGATCAAAATCAAGTTATAATTATATTGCTAACAATAATCTGATTTTGATCATTTTATTCTGTAAGTAATACTGATAATGTATGTCCCAATAATACAGAGTAGGCAATATGTCACGTTACATCCCCATTATTTCATAACAACAACAGATATTGTCTTTTTTTATTTCTCCTAGTGTTAATTCTTGTATTACTCTTCAGTTTTGAAGGGAAATAAGGATGTTCGAAAGAAGAACTCAGGTATACTTGGACAAGGAAAAATTGACTCTATTAAAGTGGTTAAACATCAAAAGAGAAGAAATTTATTTGTTTCTCCTTTTTTTCCTGAGACAACAGTAGCTCAGAATCAGGAATTATTGTACAATAATGATTTCACTGATATTATTGTGTCTAAATTGAATGCAAAATATCCACATTTATATTCATCTTTTTTGGTACAATGTAATGTTGAAGATTTTGAGAAAATTGTTTCTCCTCTGATTTGGCCAGAGGGTTGTTTTATTCGTAGTTATTATGCTAATCGTTCTATGAATAAAAGAGTTATTATTAATTCAAATGTTTTATCTCGTGATTTGGAGGTTTTGAAATGACAGGAGGTTGATAGTGATGAGTTAATTTTGGGAAATGCTATTTATGATTTTAATAATAAACATACTAATTGTGATGGATTAGTTCATATTGATTCTTTGCAATTTTTTTATCAAAATTGTCAAAGTATATGTAATCAGATTCCCAATTGAAACATTATTCTATGCTTCTTGTTTATTCAGTGATTATATTAGTTGAAACATGGTTGACGAATGATTATTTAGGTTCGGTTTTGACATGTGGGGTTTATAATGTTGTGCGTTTGGATAGATGTTCTAGAGGTGGAGGGATTTTGATTTTGATACATAAAAGTCTGAAATTTGTTCGTTTTGAATTAGATATCGAATTAGAAATTGTTAATCTAAAGATTTTTTTAAAAGATAGAACTGTTTTTCTTGTAACTGTCTATTTTCCACCTCCTGTGACCGTGGAACACTTGGAATTGTTTGAGAGAGCATTAGATTTGTTTTTATATGGAGTTCTTGAAGATGATATAATAATAATAGTTGGTGATTTTAATCTTTCTGAATATGTTTTTGGTGAGCAGTCTTCATTAACTCCTAGACTAAAATATTTGGAAGATTTAGAACAATATTGTGGTTTTGCTACAAGGAAAGATAATTTTTTGGATCTTTTGTTTTCGAATTATTTCCTAGAGTGTTTTAATTCTTTGAATTCTTTTATTTCTGATCATGTTTCGATGGAATTTTCCCTGATGTTTTCTTATGATGATTTTGTGGATAATGAGAATGAATTTTTTAATTTTTCAAAGGCTAATTGGGAACAGTGTTTAGATACTTTGAGTAAAATTTCTGTTGATGATTACTATGATGAAGATTTGAATGTTTGTTTTCTTAAGTTTTTTGACTTATTGGACACTGTAATAAAATCAAATGTACCAAAGGTTAAATTTGGGAAGTCTCGTTCTTATCCAAGATGGTATGATTATGAACTACGAAGATTGTTAAGGGAGAAACACGATTTGTTTCTTAGATCATTTAATTCGCAACATGGGGATTTTGAGTTATTTAATTCTTATGTTGAATTGTGTTAAAAGTGATAATGGTTGTATCATTTATGGATAAATTGTCGTTTTTGGATATAACTTTTGATGAAATTGATAGAGCGATTAAAAACGTAATTATTTTAATAATTTAGAATGTTCTTTGGTTAGGAGATTGGACTTTTCAAGATCTTTTTGGAATTTTATTCGTGACTTTAGAAATGATAATAGTCTGAATCTCCATTATGTTTATAATGGAGAACCTATTCTTAATAGTGAGATACCTAATGCTTTTAATAAATTTTTTGACTTAATAGTGAGATACCTAATGCCTTTAATAAATTTTTTGATACTGTTTAATAAAGACAAATATGTATTTGATGAATCTTTTGTTAATAGTGATAATGGTTGTGAATCATTTATGAATAAATTGTCGTTTTTGGATATAACTTTTGATGAAATTGATAGTGCTATTGAATGTCTTAATCCTCTTATTTAATCCTTGTTATTTTCCTAGAAATCCTCCACAGATTTTTATTAAAAAATGTAAATTATTTCTTATTCCGCATTTTCATTATTTATGTCTTCTTTCCTTTTCTATTGGGAGTTATTCAGATTTTTTAAAACATAATTAAGCCTGTTTATAAATCTGGTGATAAAACTAATATTGTTAATTATAGGCCTGTATGTTTGTTACATAGTTTTACAAAGATTATTGATAAGATTATTACTATTCGTCTTACGGATTTTACTTTTTTGGATAAATTCAATGTTTTGCATTCGAATTAACATGGGTTTAGGAAGGAGTTTTCAACAGAATCTAATCTTTTGGCAGTATGGGACATTATTACTCAAAATATTGATAATAAGCTTCAAACTGATGTTATATACCTTGTATATTGATTTGACAAAGGCATTTGATAGAGTACCTCATGATTTGTTGTTATTTAAATTACATAAGATTTTTTCGAATGAAATGGAATTTTTATGGTTTGAGCAATTTATTTCTGGTAGATATCATTCTGTTTACTTTTCTCATAAATTGTCAGATAGTATGTTTATTTCATCGGGTGTTTTCCAGGGATCTTCTTTAGGCCCTATTCTTTTTAATTATTTTATTAATGATTTAATTACACAATTTAAAATTAAATTTGTTCAGTTACAGATTCTTCTTTTTGCAGATGATATAAAAATTGTATATTCTATTCAAAAATATGCTGATTGTTGTTTATTACAGTCAGCGTTGTTGTTTGTTTATGAATGGTGTAATACTCATGGGTTGTCTATTAATTTGTCAAAGACTAAGATTGTTTCTTATGGGTTATGTAAAAAATTTTATTTGATTACACTATTTTAAATACTTCAATTGAACATTTGTCTTATAATAAAGATTTAGGTGTTATTTTAGTGAAGATTGTAAGTTTAATCTTCATATTGATAATATTACTAAGATTTCTTTTCGGCGTTTAGGTATATTGTTTAGGTTATTTTATTTTCTTAGTAATTATTTTGTTCTTGTTCGTATTTATATATCTACGATACGTTCTTTACTCGAGTATAATAGCTCTGTATGGAACCCTGGAAGAAGATGTAAATGTTATGAGGATCGTCTTGAAAATGTACAAGTTAAATTTTTAAAAATTATCTTTTTGAAAAATAAAATGGAATTTTGTAAGGATAATATTATTTGTATTTGAGTAACTTTAAGTTGGATAGTTTACATGAACATCGTATTAAGCGGGATGTTGATGCTTTGTTTAATGATTTTTTTTGGATTAATTCGTTATACTGAATTTTTATCTAAGTTGGTTGTATCAGATAATAGATATAATTTTAGAAATTACTTACATTTTGTAATTCCATTTGCAAGAACTGATGTTCGTTTTAATTTTCTTTTGTTCGTGCGATTCGTTTTTTTAATTCATATTGTGTACATATTGACTCTTAATATTTTGTTGCTTTAGGTGTATTGTATTATGTAATACATATTTTTACTGATTGTTTGATTGATTAATAATAAAGGAATAAAGGAATAGTGTAAACATTTGTATTACAGGAATTGGATCAATTATCCGGCGAACCAATATCTGGAATGTTCAGAAAACCGGCCATGTTCCAAAATATTGTAAAGGTATTGAATTACTACACGCATAAATTCAATATGGCGACGGTATTGAGTGCAAACCCATAACAAATGAGATTATTTTGCGTTATTATTGGCAAATTTTATATTTAGGCTTATATTGCCATAAAAAGTGAAACATTAAAATACACCGACGGCTCTAAATCCAAGTGCGGAGTCGGAGCCTCTGTCATCATTGCTAACAAACTTGACCGAACTGTTTTTTAGGGCAGCTACAAACTTCATCAACACTGCTCTGTAGTGCAAGCCGAACTTTTTGCTATCTCCAAGGGACTCGACATTATCAATAACAAATTCACAAACCACAATAAAATCAATATCATCAGCTACAGCAGAACAGCTCTCAACATTTTAAATCAGAACTACAGTAAATATCATATTGCGGAAGAGATTAAGAACAAAATTGATAATACGAAATTCAGGAACACATAACTTGATTTCTACTGGATTCGCAGCCATAACAACATTGCTGACAATGAACTAGCCGACGCCCTAGCCAAAAGAGCAACATACACTCAGCAAAAAATTGTGTACAAAAAAAACTCCCACCTACTGAAATCATCAAATCAATCCAAACCTACATCCTCAACTCGACAAACTGAATGGACTCTGAGGACACAGTTCATCCCTACTATAAAAGACCACTTAAAAACGCAGCTTTCACATCTTCTAATAAACTCTTCCAACTCCTAACAGGTCACGGGAACATCAAATCATACCTATTTCGCTTCAAACTTTGCCAAGAGGAAACTTGCCGCTCCACAGACAGTAATCCACTTCCTCTTTGACTGCACCAAATTCAATAATGAAAGAGACAAGCTTCAGTGGTGTGCCTTAAACCTCGGCTTCAACTGGTCTTGTCCTTTTGACAAATTCATCAGAAACCCCAAACTTTTTAAAGCCCTCCAACTGTTTCTGCAGGAAACCAGTGCTCTAGAGGCCTCCTTTAATTAAATTCTTCATTCCCTGCTTTCTGCTTGGTGCCCACCACCTGGAATCTCTCTCAACTGACGCTCTGTGTAGCATTCTCTCTGTGTTAAATCAATAGATCTACGACTGCTGGCCCTTTCCTCCTTTCTTTTCCACTACTGATCTACCACACTTCCTTTGGTTGGAACCTTTACACTGTACTCTCCCTACTTAACCCTTCTCACTTCATTCTTTACTTTTCCAGGGTTATACCTATGAGTACGCCCATCTAAACCTTTAATACTAGAATTATTTATATCAGTGCGTCATATTACTCAATGCCATGTATTTCCCGACTTACTACTGTATATATGTTGTATATGCAATAAATGTTTAATAAACATTTACTTAGATAAAATATCGCTAATCTTTACTTGAAGCAAAATCACGCCATTTTTTCATAAGAATTATATCAATGACAGATGATTGTTTTTCTGTTCTATATATCGCGACTTCGAGCGCTTTCTTTCCTTCCGTCCTGGTGAAGGGAGTCTATTATATGAAATATAATAATCATTATTGCTAATGCCCCAGCATAGTTTGAAACATATAGTGAGCGATGATGATGCTAGTTAAGCCTCCATATCACATTTGGATACACTATACCAGGGTTCCCAACGGGGGTCGATGAAATTTCAAAGAGGATCGATATGATCAAGGAGTCTATTGGAGGTCGATAGCCGATTATGCACCAGCAATTAATTGGCATAATCAAGATCAAGATCCCATTGATTACAAAAAAATTTATT
>AYEL01060799.1:0-15038 GCA_000484575.1 Olivierus martensii | reverse complement strand
GTGTTTTAACAAGCAGATTAGCGATAGTGCACTGACAAAATGTAAGTTAGCTATGTGGATGTATAATAAAGTGCATACAAATTCAAAATAATGAACATATGTAGATTTATATAAGAAATCAAAAAATGAACTATTTGTCCAGCAAATGACCTGTATGTCCCGCATTTTGACTCGTGTCCAGCAAAAGAAGTATGAGACCTTGGAGGGTCTATTTCTACTGTCATTTATATAGATCATAGTGTTTTCTATCCATATTATGCATTAGATGTTAAATTCTATATCATAAAATCATAAATTAACATATTTTAATTCTGATTTTATCTTTTGTAGGAACAAAGATACACAAAATAAAACTTTTTTCAGGGAGTTTCTTTCTCATAAATATATTGATATTTTTAATTTATAATATAATTGATAAATATCAGCAAACAATTTAACAGAATTCTTAGAATTATTATTACAATTGAAAATTAGATCTCAATAGTTTAAACATAACATAGATACTCGAGTATAAGCCGAATAATTTTCATCATCGCAATGATAAAATATAGGGTAGAATTCTAATAAACGAGTTTTGTTAGGTCACTTTCTGTTAAAACTTTAAAGCAGAATTTTTAAAACCATTAATAAATAAAATCTAAACAATTGCTCAATCACTTAATATTAAATTACCAATAATTTATCATCTTATGAAATACATTAATATAAATATTCCATTCTTAACATATCAAAAATTGTTTTTTACTATATAATGTTTATTTCATTTTATGTTACTTAAAGCTGAAGTATAATATAAAATTGGCCAAAATTAATTAAACTGTAAAAGCAAAATATTTTTGTAGTTACTTGAATATCTATGAAATGCTTTTTATATTTTAACTTTTTAAATCGACAGGTAGTCCTCGACTTACGACAGCCAAAAATTATTACTTAAAATTCTCTAATTCAACTTTGCCTCTTGCATATACATACATATATCACATTGTTGTTTTATAACTTAAAATTCTCTAATTCAACTTTGCCTCTTGCATATACATACATATATCACATTGTTTTCTTATACATATCATAGCATCACCATTAATCGGCAAATAAAGTTTTATTACTATATTTTGTTGTAATTCTGTCATGTCTAGTAAGAGAAATAATACTGATGAAAATTCAAACTAAAAAAAAGAAGGTGAGGAAAGTTTTGTTTAATCGTTTTAAATAGAAACCTAATTTATTAAAATATTAAAACAGAAATCAAACAAATCAAGAATTTAAAAAAGTCCTGGACTTATGACTGCGACATTGGAACAGAACTCCGTCGTAAGTGAGGACTACCTGTATTTGTTAAATTTTAGTAATGTTTTTCTATATTTTAAAATAGATTTAGATATAATAATTAATATAATTATTCACAATAAGTTTTGATTAATTTTAGTGCTTTTTTTTTATATGAAGTTTTTATTCTTTTAAAAATAGCTTTATTATTGTTTTCTGAAGTTACAGTATTAATAATAAATTTTTTTTTTTTATCAAAGTCAGTTTAATCATCAATACCTGCTGCTCTTTTTCATTTTGCATAATCAGATCAAAATATAATTTAAACTTTTCATTTTCACCAAATAAAATGTCATCCTTTTAACTTTTTCTTTGCATTAAATTAATTATATATAATTTGCAATATATTTATTGGAAATGTAATATATATCTGTTTTATCAAAGCTATCAATTTCTGAACCTATTCATTCTTAATATACTGACAACAGTTATTAATTGAAGATCGTTAGTTTTAACAAATTTCAATAAATCTGATAAGAATGTTTAGTTTATTTTTTTAAGGAATTAAGATTACTTACTGCTTTCCATTAAATGATTATTGAACCAACTGACAGAACATTTCTATTAAAGTTAACAAAACATTATCATTAAAGGGAGACCTTAAAGCTGCATTTTAAATCTTGTAGCTTTAATTACTTACTAATTTTAATATTATTGAACCAACTGACAGAACATTTCTATTAAAGTTAACAAAACATTATCATTAAAGGGGGACCTTAAAGCTGCATTTTAAATCTTGTAGCTTTAATTACTTAATTAAAATTAGTAAGTATTTAAACTTTTGAAGTAGCTGTTTAATATCTTTTGAATCACTTGAAGACTTTAAAGAATTCAACAAATTATTGATGCAATTGAGACAAACTTTGTTGAAATATCTTTAATCATTTAAAAATTATGAACATTTAATTCAGATTGCCCCACTAAACTCATGAAATAAACGCTAGATTTTTTTTTTTGAAACATAATAAGAAAGTCACTTGCTGAAGTTGATCTAAACAAAATATTTCCTAATTGTACATCTTCATTGAAGATGTAATATATATAAAATTTACATATAGTTTAATGGTCAGAAAATAGGGATTTGTGTTCTTCACAACTGCTTGTTATAATTCAATTTAGTTCATTTTAATTTCATTACCAATGGGTCAGGGTGAGGGGTGTTATTGAACTTGATTGTCTATTCTGATGAACTTGTCATTTGATACTGGAAGTACATCATTGTGACTGCTGAAACTTGCCAAACAATACCGAATGCTTCTGGGCACTTGACCCTCATACTGGCAATAGTATGGCTACACTAATGATGTTGACTGATTCCTTTTTCATTCTTTCTCCCAATGCCATGACATGAAAGATGGTCATCGCATCTGCCAATTGAGAAGGGTGGATTGCTAATGTATGCCTTGGAAGTTTTGGGGAAATATCCCAACAGGAACCTTCCAATAGCAGAATGGCCCAACTGTCCCAATCGTCAATCATGTTCTAGTAGTAATAACACCTAAAGTAGGCAAAAATATATCAATTCTGGGCACTTTACTTTGGATATTATTCAGTCATTATAATCACATATTAAGAATTAAATGAAAGAATATCTGGGGACAATTTTATACTGTTATCAATATATTTTTTGATGCTATTACTGGTTGACTTATGATTGGAGAAATCAAACAACAAAAGCCCAACTATCATTTATATATTTTCTTCTACTCTTATTTGGCGAATATCCTCTTCTAATCGCACACCTCTATTATCCTTTCATAACTGGTGAAGACTGGTTTGAATTCTAGCCATTAGCATTTCATAGAAGTGTTACTGCTCCATTTCGCCCACAGCAATGTTCTACTATGATTCAAAGCGGGTGGCGGTGATCGTCTAGTGCAGGGGTGGCAAACCTTTTTCTGCTGGCATGTCAAAATTTAAAAAGTTATATTTCTTAATTACTAACGTGCCAGATAGTCTGCTATAAAAATATATATATAAAATATTGTCATAATAATGAAGATATGATAATCATGTTTGAAATGGAAACAAACAAAATAAAAAATAATTCCAATCATTTATTAATGAGATTTTTGTTGTTGAATATTTGATGACTAACACTTTATATCTGATTCATATTTGGAGACTTTCAGCAACATGCATGCTGAACTAGATTCATCCATCAATCTGTTCCTGAAACTATTTTTAATGAAGTTCATTTCTGAAAACAAAGACTCACAAGCATATGTAGAAGAAAAAATTGTCAAAACAGTCATTTTTAGTTTTTTCAAACAATGGAATGTTTGAGGTAAGGCATTCCAAGTTATAATGATTTCTGCTTCTGCGTGCTTGTTAAATTTATTGGACAATCACTCACGTTCAATTATTTCCAAATCGTTTCATAAATCCACAAATGTTTGCTTCCTTATGAAAAATCTGAAAAATCTGTTAATTGCATTTCAAGTTCATCCAACTTTAACCAGTCAAATGTTTCTAAATTCAGGTTATCTGCACCCATTGTATCAGGGTACACGATAAATTTTGTAGTTTCTGCAACTGGGTGAATCTTGATGAAAACTCGCTGATTATAGAGTTAATAACTTCTGAAAATTCAGTAGTTAGTTTAGTTCCATCCAGTTTTTCATCAAATCTGTGAAGAATTTTTTCAAATTTGGAAAATATCTGAAGCGTTTAGAAGCGATATCTCGACGAAATATTTGCAATTTTGTTTCAAATGTTTGAATTAGATCAAACATGCCATTAAATGGTAAATTGCAAGGTGTCTTATTCCTTGCAATTTAACATTTAATTCATTCGAATATAGGCATAAGTCTGCCGAAAATATTAATTTTGAGGTCCATTCAACGTTTATTAATTCTTGGCATTGTTCTGTTTTATTCTCATTATGTAGAAAAAGTCTAACTTCATCCAAGCATTCAACAAATCGTTGGATCACTTTAACTCTCGACTTTACTTATGTAAAATAATGTCCGATGGCTAACTATTATACACAGAGTTTATCTCACTCAACAGAACGTTGAATTTTCTTTTATACAACGCATTTGTAGATATAAAATTTACTACTTTTGTTACCGTGCTCATAATATTTTCCAAAGTTTTGAAACCAGCCTTTGAGCATAAAACTTGCTGATTGTATAATGCAGTGATAACCCAAAAGTGAATGTCCAATATATTTTATAAACAAATTAATAAAATCGGATTCTTTGCTGGTCATACTGGTACACCATCAGTAATTACCGATACAACATTGAAGGGATCTATGTTTCTTTCAGACAACGCATTTATAACTGCTTCACA
Organism: Olivierus martensii; assembly: GCA_000484575.1. Classification (NCBI taxonomy): domain Eukaryota; kingdom Metazoa; phylum Arthropoda; class Arachnida; order Scorpiones; family Buthidae; genus Olivierus; species Olivierus martensii. Next base: position 10,415 of record AYEL01060799.1, on the reverse strand, counting down.
AATATCCACTCCTTATGTTGTTGTTGCTAAAGATTTTGAAGTCAAATAATTCTTTTTAACCGACCTAACACCACAACAGCATACGCACAACTGCGAGTAGAATAAAAGTGATTCAGAGGTATACAGTCACGACGCAAATTTTCTGCGCTGCAAAAAGTTGGAAAATTTTACCTTAACGTTCCAACTGCGAGTAGAATAAAAGTGATTCAGAGGTATACAGTCACGACGCAAATTTTCTGCGCCGCAAAAAGTTGGAAAATTTTACCTTAACGTTCTATATATATATATATACGTGCCAGCAAAATTGTTCTGCGTGCCATAGGTTCGCCACCACGGTCTATTGGGCTTTACTTTTGTTTGAAATAATCACAAATATTTTAACAATTAACAAATAACATTTATTACAAAAAAATTATAAGGTTACATTGACCAGTTCAATGAAATGGCAATATAAGGTACTGTGTGATCTCTAAGACAAAGCCTTACAAAGACATTCAAATATAATCAATAACTAAATCTATACTACTGCTAACATACAATATAATGACACCTGATCGCAACACCCGATCTTTCCCTATCCAGAGAAAGAGTAAAACTAAAGACTACTTATCTTCAAAGGAGGTAGACTTGGAGAACACTGAAGTTTGGCAGAGAAGACTGATTTCGGAATGATGAAGAAATGCTGGACGACACGGAGAAGTCGGACCTGCTGGAGAGTGGGCAGAGATGATCGGATTCAGACAATTGACAATGTCCATTGAGCTGGACTTTTATAGTCCTTTTGATCACCACCCATTAAGGTGGTATTGGTCCCTTCTTGGGCTAATCCAAGATATTTCTCCATTTCTGATGCCATAGATGTGTCTCCCTCAACGTATAGTATTTGGATCCCCATCTCTTTTATAATAGGCGAGAATTCCAGTTTAGAGTTCTATTATCTCCTCTACTCATTTTTTTGAGTGTGCCAATGACTTATTTTTCATCACCTGGATTCAGAGTATTCTTTTCTTTGATTAGTCATTCCCCTATTTCCCACCAATGACTCGTTCCTTGTCGTCTGGCTGTTACATTCCTCCTCCCTTTGGGAAGACTTGCATATAGCGATGTCCGATCTTATTATATTTGGATAAATTTTATGAAATAATTCCGCCCCTCTTTGGATATGAAAAATCGGGTGATGCTTACAATTTAATTTCCAAATTAATACACAAAATGAAAATAAGAATAATATTATCCGTAACACAATAATGAGCACAGTCACGAAAGTAATTTCTGGTAGTTGCCAGTTACTCCAGGAGTAATAACCCAAGGAATATTTTCCAGATGTACTCATCGTTGTGAACTTTGGAAGACGAGTATAAGGTATCGGATACTGAAGACAAAAGATTAAAGTTCAAGTGATGATTCCTACAATAAGACCAGTGAGAAGAAAGGATTTTTCTACTGTCTCATACACAGTCAGACTAATTGCCAACCTAGCTGATATATTCCCATCCCGATCTGCTAGATTACCTTTACGATATTATTAACATTTAATATCAACAGTGTGATTATCATGATTGAAGTTACATAAAGGATATAATGTATCGTAGATGTAAACAACTCAGTTGATACCAAACCTGGATGTACAATAGGCAAGTAAGACTGCATACAAAATTTTCTTCCTTCAAATTAATATTTGCATATGACAAATGATGTTAATGAATATTTGTTTACACCTCACTTTTATAAACCAATACAATATGTTGAAAATAAGTACCGAGGTGCAATTGCGGGAGAATAATGATAAAGTAAATCGTTTTCGATGTAAAAGCCATCTGGAAAATGGTGTGAGGGTTCAGATGATTTACCCTCTATTGTGTCAATTATAGATTTTAATTTAGGGTCTACCCTCTGTAATTGTTGCATGTTCTCCCTCCATGACAAGGGGGAGTGGTTGTTGTGATTACTGCTATGCCCTGAGACAATGCATATGCAGTTGAATGGAGTCTACCAGGGACATGATCAATTTGGAAAGCATAATTCTGGAGTTTAAGACTCCATCTAATTAAACAAGCCGAAGGGCTCCTATATGACATTAAATATCTTAAAAGAATTGCAGTCTACCAGGGACATGATCAATTTGGAAAGCATAATTCTGGAGTTTAAGACTCCATCTAGTTAAACAAGCCGAAGGGCTCCTATATGACATTAAATATCTTAAAGGTATGTGATCAGAAAGAATTGCAAACTGCCTACTCAATAGGCATGGTTAAAAAAATTCTGTTAACCACACCAGTGTCAATGCCTCTCTCTCCACAATAGAATAATTTTGTTCCATTGTAGTTAATTTTTTACTACTATAGGCAATGGGACATCTGCATCTCCCTCTTTCATCTGCTCTAAAACAGCTCCAATGGCATATTGGCTAGCGTCAGCGGAAAGATAAAATTATTTCATAAAATCTGGATATAGTAGCAACAGTTTAGAAGTGAGAATATGCTTAAACTAATCAAGTGCAGACTGAGTTTCAGAATCCCATTGAATTGCAGACTGTTTTTTTTAACATATCTGTAAGTGGACGTGTGATAGTCACACAGTTTGGAATAAACCTCCTATAGAAGTTCACCATTCCAAGGAATGACTGTACCTCTTTAATAGTGGAAGGTAATTGTATCACATAATCTTTAATATTGTGCCTCGAAGCGGGTTAACAGGATTTGCTTAAATGCATCAAAATTTCTCTCAGATCCCAACTCCGGGGAATCGCAGAGAAAAGCAAGTGCATCATCCCTAAACTCCTACTTTGCTATCATGATTTTCTCAGCGTCATTCCACCCAGCTATTGACACTACGTCTTCAAATGTCTGAAAGAACTCCTGGACTGACAGGCGGACCCCATCTCCTGAGAAGTAGGGAAGGAGAAATACGTAACCAGCAATCAAGAGTGCCCAGCTTGAGGTCTCCGTAGGGTTAGATAGAGGGGTTGCCTCATTGGTATGTGGGAACTGAATATCTTTCCACAATTAGTCAAGCAGTCACTGATTATTTATGAAATTTTATAAAGGCAAAAAGCCTAGGACACAAAGGGGTCTTAACACAAGAAAATTGTAGAAATTCCAATAGATTTTTCCTCCTGCTGATTCTAATGATACAGTACTGCTATTCTTCTATGTTACAGGATTATTTATAAGGAGTCTAGGTCATTTTTTAAAGAGTTTATTCAATTTAAATCATGATTCTTGGAATGAATTAACAATGTAAGGTGAGATATGACTGTATATATACATTCATTTGCTTGCAGTTAAAACTGAACTATACTACTGGTAGATCATTTTTAACTAAATAAACATAATCATTATGGGAGATAAAGTAAATCATGCTGATATGAACACAATTTCACATATTTACTTAGATTTTAATATTTTGTAATATGTGTTAGTACAGGTCTTTTAGTTATAATGATAGTAAGAAGAAGCAGTAATTAGTCTAACATGTATATAATGGTAATGATGACGTTAACAACTATGTTGGTGGTAATAGTAATAATAATAATTATAATTATGATTTTCTGTAAAATATTTGTGAAAGTAGTGTTTACTGTTAATAGGAGTATTACAATACTTGACTAGGAATGTTATTCTGTACGAATAGATTAATAGCTGCAGAGCTTTAAGATGTTTATTTTTGTTAAAAGAACTTATAGGAAGTGCATGTGTAAACCATATGGTTTCTTTACTATTGATGTTTTTCACATAGTATGATGTTATATAATTCTAATTTTTTAGTTTAATAGCTATGTTTTTTATTATACTATTATGTGTATCTGAAATATGGGTGTCTGGTGGTGGTGATAATCATAGTGTTTTTTAAGAATTGTTTGTTGAGTTTTCTCGAAAATGATGTATGGAAGGATAGTCTTCCACCTGCAGTTTTGTTGATTTTAGGAACTAGACACTCTGATTGGTTCTCTAATTTAGCCAGATGAGGAAAGATGAAGGGAAAGTCTGTATTTCAACTGTTTATTGAACTGAACTTCAATAAACAATTTATCTTACTATTTGGCTTATTGTTTACTTTTATTCAAGATTTTTTTGTATGTAGATATGTCAAAAGACAGCTCACCTCTCCTTCCCAAATACATTCAATAGGCATAAGTATGGTTGAAAGAACATTGTTTCTCATATGATCATAAGTTGGTTAATGTGGTTGTGATTGTACAACCACTAAGAGAGAAAGCACAGAGATAATGTAACAGTTTGGCTATCTTTCCCAAAATCAAATTTTTGTCCACCATGGAGCCTTTGACATATTGAATATTGAGTTGACATTAAACAAGTAGAGCACACCAGATGGCCTGCTACACACATATAGATGAAAAGCCTTCTAATATCATAGCAGACCAGACATTCAAATATGGATGTTAACTTCTTAGCATCAATATATCCATTTGGGCCATCAAGCCTGGATTCTGTCTTGTCACCATAGGACACTACTGTAAATAAAGAAGCATAGGTTGCATTAGTGTTTGGATGCATAAGTAGATAGTAATCAGAAAAAAACTTTAAATACATATATATAGAATTTAGGTTAACAAAATTTTAATCTGGATACTGTTGAAGGAGTTTGCATATGGTATAAGATAATTTGAAATTTATATTATTAAAGACTTGTTTGCTTAGCACAGGTAACAAATATATTCAATATGTTTGTTACCTATGCACAAGTCATTAAATACACAATGGAGTTTCTTCAGAAATATGGAGGATGGGATATAATCTTTGTTCAGAATCCTCCTTAAAATTGGCATGATGCACTTAGGAGATAGTTGGGTTAGCTCAATCCTTTTCAGTGGTATATGGCTTAGAGGAAATATCTTCAGGTCTTTGCTTTTAACCAAGAGGTGATTGCTCGTGTTTTTGCAATTTCTACATATACATCACAAACTTTTCCTAGCCAGTATAAGGATGATAATTAAAGTAATAATAAGTAAACTGGATGTCCCTGAGGTTATTTCTTTAAAATAAATTCATGACATGCCCAGATATTCATCCAAAAGTGAATGCTTAAGTTTATTAGTTTCTGTTTTAATATTTTGCAATGTATTTAGTCTAAATCAGGTTGATTTCCAACTTATATGTCTGCGACCATTGGAAAAAAGATGTGTTTTAGTGGTTAATTTTAATGTCAATCTTTGTTGGAAATGGGCTTTCAGCTTTATTCCAGGTAGATGACCTGTACATGAATTTGGTAAAGTTATAATATTTGTACTTATTATTTTAATTATCTGAGATTAATTCAGTTGAATAGTTGACCTGGACATTCAATTACCAAAGTTAACAATTTTGATGTCAAATAAACCCATGTTCCAATTTGATCAATCAACAGAATACAAGTGGATGCATAGCTGCAAATTATTTATTACAAAAATGAGTGAATGACTCATACATTCCTAAATAAAGCATATTCAGTTTTGATATGGATGTTGCCAAATCACTGTTTCTAGTTAGCAAATTGATATAATTCTTGTTGAGAAGTTATCAATCTTATATATTACTTAATTCATAAGTATTAAGTATTTAGTAGTATATAAGATTAACAATTTTTCAACTATATATTTTGGCAATAAATATATAGTCTGTGCAATAATATATAAGTGTGTTAATATTCAAATAATACACAGGAAAGCTTATGATTTTAGATAAATAGTTGCATATTAGTCAAAAAAGATTTCAGAAATCTTTCTGTGATGCTTACAGTGTGTCAGTTTTTCCTGACTTTTCATTTTTTATCTGTTCCTTTGTTTCTTTTGTCACTTGTAACAATTTATCCACCAATTCCTGCTTGTGTAATTTTATGGTATTCGTCATAACATTCATAATTCTAATGAGTGCTTTATCTTTTAACTTTGTTTTGACTAACACATCCATGGTGATTAACCTACACACACCCAAAACTTCCAATTCTATAATGCCTATCCTGCCCACCTCCCATTATTTTCACTAAAGTTATAACTTCAGACATTGGAGCTAAAACTCAATTAATAGATGTATAAAACATATCTATTAATTGGAGTGTTAAGATTTACTATCTTCAGCATATAAATGATATACTATCCGATATACTATCTTCAGCAGGATGAAAAACAAAATTACATTACAAATTCTGCAATCATGGCAACTTAGTGTACTACACTGGGCCCATGATTTAAAAGTGTCCAGAAATTGAATATTAAAAAATTTTAATAAATAAAATAAAATTAATACTTAATACATATTTTTATAATCTCTAACTTGTGTGGATGAATATATAAAAATAAGTAAAAGTATAATATAATAAAGTTAAAATAATTGCATATTAATACAGTTTAGCATTTGTGCACTTTTTTCAGATAATATTTGATAGGTTTTTGAATATATTAATTTGTTTCCTTTGCAGACGCATATTAGCATATTTTTAAAAAAATCACTTGCTAGGAATATACAATATTGATTTCTAATATTTTCATTAATTAAAAATATAATAAAATTTTAATTAAGTTTAGTAAAAATGTCTTCAAAATATATTTTGTGTACATTTCAGGAATAAAAACAAAGACAAAAAAAAAGAAAAAAAAACTGGAAGAAAATGAAGTTACCAGCAGAATATGTCTCATTGTTTGACTGCCTATTTATATTAAACATTGATGTTCACATTTAAGCTAAACCACGTCCTTGAACCTGCCTTGAACTAAACTATGATCTATAAATATACATTGTTATCGGTAGGAGTGGGATGACCAAGGAAAAACTGTTACGGCTAGATTTTAATCACTAGGGCGGCGTAGGTGTCAGTTACTCTGCCATAGCAGACGAATTTCTATAGAGTTACATGTAGAATCTTATAAATCAAACGTAACATTGCAAAATATTTTTAGCAGGAATTTCGCTGTATTTTGATAAATTAGAATGAAAACACCTTAGAGTTATCCTTAACGTTTTATGGACTTAAACTTAAATGGTAAAAAATAATAATTCAAAATTTTTAACGTTAGTTCACAACTATCATTTTTAAGTCAACAATTTTGCAGTTGTGACCTGTTTTTCTTTGATTCTTCAAATGTGTTTGAAATAATGCCAATTAATACAATTCTAATTGCTCCGAAATTACTAACGATAAGATTTTGTAATTATTAATTATACAGAAAACGGATTAAAAAAATTTTAAATAAAAATTGAAAATGTATTTCAGTGTAATGTGCTCAGTATAATAATTCCGTTTGAAAAAATAAATATAAATTATTTGATGGGTTAATTACTATATCTGAGCACAAAGATCATACAAATACTGAAAAATTTTATTAAAATTTATGGATCAGAACAGACATACTATGGGCATTTGAAGTAAAACTTTGTTGCGTTTTAATGTAAGTTGGTAAATACGGCATAATTCCTCGATAATAGCAACACTATATTTATTTTCCACAGATTTTTAAAACACTATTATTTGTTGATATATTGATAAATAAATTTTCAAGTATATCAATCTCAATTCCATTCATAATTTATAATTTAGTTCAAACTTTTCTATATATTCTATATATATTTGTAGACCATGACAAAACACATGGCATCCATTTTGAATTTACATACACGTGTTTTGTATTTTATAAAACCATTGATTTTAAGGTATAAAACGTATTTTATAACAACTCAAATGTTTCATTCATAATTTAGTTCAAACTTTTCTATATATTCTATATATATTTGTAGACCATGACTAAACACATGGCATCCATTTTGAATTTACTTACACGTGTTTTGTATTTTATAAAACCATAGATTTTAAGGTATAAAACGTATTTTATAACAACTCAAATGTTTTTTATTATTAATCATGTATTAAAATATATAATTTTAATAAAAAATTTTGAATTTGCTTTATTTTTTTAGAATAAATACGAAATGTAAGTGTGTTTGTTACTTAATACTTATATACAATAGCCACTATTTGACGAACTAAGAAATGCAGACGGCTGCTTCAGTGTTGCCAAAGTTATCTTAACGTTTGTTAAGATAAATTCAATTCGATGCTACAGAGAGATGCACGAACAATACAGATTAGTTGATACAAATTGGACACTTCGAAGATGCTGTCACTATTGGCAGTACCTGGTGTTACCATGGACGTTACTCATTTCACTTTTGTTGTAGGTATTGGGGTTATTATTGTTTCTACGAATCTTATGGCAGTTTTATTACAAAAACTTTTATAATTAAAACTTTCAATAGATTAAAACATCATTTTTATTACTAGTTGAGTTCATTTCAAGTACTCTCTATAGAGGCGCTTCGTTCGTTTCTTGTATACCATAGAGTCTATGAGAGTGTCCTATCTGTCTCAACTAATCTGTGGAAGAACAAAAAAGTTATCTTAACGTTTGTTAAGATAAATTCAATTCGATGCTACAGAGAGATGCACGAAGAACAATACAGATTAGTTGATACAAATTGGACACTTCACTTATTCGAAGATGCTGTCACTATTGGCAGTACCTGGTGTTACCATGGACGTTACTCATTTCATTTTTGTTGTAGGTAGTGGAAGGTCGGTTATTATTGTTTCTACGAATCTTATGGCAGTTTTATTACAAAAACAAAACTTTTATAATTAAAACTTTCAATAGATTAAAACATAATTTTTATTACTAGTTGAGTTCATTTCAAGTACTCTCTATAGAGGCGCTTCGTTCGTTTCTTGTATACAATAGAGTCTATGAGTGTGTCCTATCTGTCTCAACTAATCTGTGGAAGAACAGAAACAAAAGAAACTCGTACAGACGTCAATTTTGCATTTTTTTTTTTGATAAAAAAAAGATCTTTGAGTTAAAATTTTTTGTTCATTTATTTACAAAAAAAAACTTTAAATTCATTCATCTTGTTTTATTAATCATTAATTTTTCATGAATTGTGCGTTTTTAAGTAGCTAGTGACTCGTGAGCAACCAAAATGATCTTGCCGGCTTGTCACCGCCAGACACTTCTCGTCTCTTGTTGAATTGTTCAGTCTCACCCAGAGCACTTCTCTGCGTTCGGAATGGCGCCGAGCTATCGACTTGGAGAAAGCGAATGCGTTCACCTGCCGCGCGAGCCCTCTTTATGGGCTCGGATTCTCTTTCTACTATCTATTATAAAAATTTTAATGTTTGATGCGTAAAAAAATTATTAATAATAATAATAATAATTTATGATTTAACATGACGTCAATTCGCTTCGCCTATCGCTTTTCGCAGCTTAGTGGGAACTAAGCCTTACGCAGAGCACTTCTCTGCGTTCGGAATGGCGCCGAGCGATCGACTTGGAGAAAACGAATGCGTTCACCTGCCGCGCGAGCCTTCTTTATGGGCTCGGATTCACTTTCTACTATCTATTATAAAGATTTTAATGTTTGATGCGTAAAAAAATTATTATTAATAATAATAATTTACGATTTAAAAAAAACGTATATGCAAATCGAAAATTCCTTGGAACCAATTATAATTTTTCCCATAGATTGAAACCGTACAGTTCGAGGTACGTAATCAGTCCAGTAAGAAAGAGGAACCAATTAACCGGACTATGCAAGGTATTGCTGTACAGTCGGTTCCATAAAGTTTTGTACCTACATCGTAGGGCATGAGGTACGTAATCAGTCCAGTAAGAAAGAGGAACCAATTAACCGGACTATGCAAGGTATGTGCGCATTTCCTACAGTGTCGTTTGTTAATGTGCTGTCCTTTAGTATATATTTTCTGTAGCTTTTCGTGTTTATTACCCGGTCTTGTATTGCTAATATAAACACTTCTGTTTCAGTAAATAGATTCCCCCTGACTAACCAGCTGTTTGACATAGTTGCAATGCTTAATTGCAAATCGGATCATTCAATTCTCGACCCAGAATTGGCGGCCAGGCGGCGCTCAACTTCTATGAATTGACTGCTATGAATTGTTTCTTAAAGTCATGTGGGTGTCTGCCATGGGGTTCCTTTCTACACCAGGATATTTTCTTTTCTTGTATGTGTGCAGTGTTGTCTATTTGGCATGGAGTGTTGTTTTGAAGATTTAATGGTGTTATGTTTCTATCTGCTAAGACAATAACTTTGTGTAGTTGTGATGTATGTTGTTTTTTATGGAAGAACTCTCTCAGATTATAGATCTGTCTGTCGTGTAAATGTGAGATGTCAATAAGGCCACATCCTCCTTCCTTGCGTGGGAGAATAGTTCGTTCTATGGCAGATTTCGGGTGATGGTACTGGTATTTTGTAAGTGTTGTTCGTGTTTTTCTTTGGAGTGATTCTAGTTCTGTCTGTGTCCACTGTATCACTCTAAAGGAGTAAGTCAGTTTAGGTATGGTGAATGTGTTGATGGCTTTCACTGTGTTTTTTCCATTTAGATGTGTTTTGAGAATGTTATTTAATCTG
>AYEL01060798.1:0-14546 GCA_000484575.1 Olivierus martensii | reverse complement strand
CCAGTAAGTCATGAAGACAGGTAAAATGTTTGTACCAAAAATTCTGGATGCCATCTACACCAGGGGCTTTCCAGTTGTGAGTGTATCTAATTGTGTTTGTGAGTTCTTCAGTAGTAATGGTGGTAAAGGACATTTCTGGTACATCTAATGTTCATGTCTCCTCTTCTGCGATCCAGCTGGCTCTCTGGTTGTATGTGACTGGTACTGCCCACAGGGCAGACCAGAAGCTAGTGAGTGATTGCTGTGTTTGTATTTCTCTGTTTTGTGTTTGTTTAGGCTCTTTAGTGTTTATATTTCTGTAGAATGTCTTTTCATTTTTGGTGAATAGTGTGTTGTCTTGTTTACCTGCTAGGCTGTTTTGTATCGTTTCAGGCGTTGTGATTTTGCTGCAAGTTTCTGTTTTAGTGTGTCTATTTATTCTTTAATGTGTGTGTTTTTAATTTTTCAAAATCTTTCTAATAGATTTCATGAGTTTTGCAGAGTGCTGTTTTTTGTGTATTGGGTGAGTCTACCTAATTCAGTTCTGATTTCGTTTATTTGTTTCGAGTCGTTTTTGCCAGGCAGATTTTGAGTGGTGTTTTGTATTAGTTATCATCTTATTTGGAAGTGTTTTAAGACCTAGGTGTGTAGTGACAGTGACAGCTGCAGAATAAATAAGTGTGTGTATTTCTATGAGAGTTGTTTCTGCATTAATAAGTTTTGATAGAATTTATGTGTTCATACAATGTAGTGTATTGTTCAACTGTTGAGAGTTGTGAACTTTAGGAATGCATGGACATTGCGTGGGACCTGTACCTGTGAATTTGGTTAATGTTTCCTGGAGTGTGTCAGTGAGTTTATTTATTAAGTCTGCGTCAGTGTTGTTGATGGGCTGCGTTTTGTCATCAATGTATGTTATTTCTGGTGTCTGTTCCACTTCGTGATCTATTTGTGTGTGAATTGGTTTCGTATTGTGATATTTTTTGTGCTACCTCAATTTTAATGCTTTCTAACGTACTGTGTGATATGAGGTTTCTGTGGATGATAGTTCTTCTTTGATCTGCTATGCATTGTTCTGTAACTGTGATGTTTGGTTATCTGCTAGTGAATTTGTCATAGAGTTCCCTTATGTACCCTGTAGTTGTCAGTTTCTAATTTTGTAATTGTGTAGTATGTATGCATGGTTAATTCATTCATGTCAGTTGTCCATTTCATGCATTGGCATGGTGTTCCAGCCTTGGTGGTCTCTGGCTGAGTTTCCAGGGAAACACTTCAGTTGGTTGGGCTCTGATGTGGTGACCCATTTCCTACTGTGGGTGTGGGTATGTGTATTGCAGTAGCCAGGCTTGGATTGGTGCTGCTTTTGCCACCAGTGGCCAAGGGAGACTATACTAAACTTTCCGAATGTGAGCCTCTGCCTAACTCACAGACGTGGACCTTTGTTAACCCGGGCGACGTCCAAGCCGGTGTGCTTTCGTTTTCTCCTTTGTATCATTGCATACTATAAAAACACCACCGAGGTGGGGATACTTGCTAGCAATTAGTTGAATGTAATGAAATAGCCTTCTAGTCCAGGGTGACCCTACAAGAAATAAAATTTCTGAGTTGCATTGCTATTCCGCCCACGTACTCCCCTCCGCCACTTTGAGGCAGCTTAGCAGGATTCAGGAGGGGTTACTATTATTATTTTCTTATATTTGATAATTTTATAAATACCTTATTAAAATTTTTCATAATCTTTTCTTACAGCAGGGCTTTAAAAATAGAATAAAACAAAGAAATTAAATTAAGAAATAGAGTATTAACATGCAAGAAAGGCATATATAAAATAATTCACATGCATTCCTAAAAATACATTTTACATTCTCCAACATAACAAATGTCCATTGTAAAATACAATTCTTCCAGGTCTTGTGATGCTCCCTATAACTGAGTTTCGCTGTATTTTGAAAACCTACTTACTGGAAAAAAATTGATATTTTATAATCTATAAAAAAATATTATATTAATAAAGCACTATGAAATGCTTAATAAAAAAAATTTAATTTTCTACTTGTTAATTTATAATTATTGATAATAGCATATTTATTGGAAAATATTCCTCGATTTTGATATATTTCTCATCTTTCTTTAATAATTTACGAGACCCTCTTCTATGGAGAGTGCATAGACTTCCAAGTCTTTAATAATTTACGAGAACCTCTTCTGGAGAGTGCACATACTCCGAACGAGATGATTTTAGGTAGATTCACTAGTTTTATTTTTGTTTCAAATGAAATGAAATTAACATCTTCGGCTTCTTAACTGGCCTATATCGTTCGTTAATTATGAATCGACTTCAACCTCATGGAACTGATTTTGATAAACATTGTTTGGTTTTTATTACATTCAATAATTGTTAACGACTTTATCGACGAAAGTCATTCGGAATAGTTTTTTTTTGTTAGAAATGCCGAGAGAAGTAATTTTCAAATGCACCGCACTCATTTTGCAGTCAGAAAGTTAGTATTTTTACAGAATAGAATGTGGCGCCATCTATTGACAAAAAATTTATAGAAACCATCGTTGATATATTTCCAAAATAAACCATCAAAGGAAGCCGAACACCTTCCGCTTAGGTACAAAACTTTATGGAACCGACTGTACATATAAACAAAATAGATGTTGCTTTTTTGTTAATGCTATTTCCCAATCATTAGAAAAGTGGTAGGTTATTAATTTACAGTCATTATAGGCCTAAATACAAGAAACATACATTCATGATAGGACCAATCGGGTCTAGATAACCCGAAAATTTTCCGAAATGGAATCAAGATTTTATCAGCTTCTTATAGGAGGAAATCTGACTAGTTTCACGCGGCTAATTCCGCTAATTCAATTAAGGATATTAATTATAGTAATGAGGGGTGAAGCAAATGACACTTTTGCACTTCAATTAGCTGGTCCCCTTTTTTTAGTTTTATGCCGCTTTCCATCTTTTTTAGATGCTAAATGAGTCGGCCGGATGGTTACCTGGTTAGGAGTTCTCTTATTACCGAAAAGTATTCTGTTAACAGGCTAGAAGAAAAGTGATAAGTCATTAACGAAAGAGAAAGATCTTTTCGTTAGTGACTTATCAATTATCTCTTATAGTATTCGGATTAAACAGTGGATAAATTCTGTTCTTAGTGCCAGATGGAAAGCGGCGTAAAGTTTCATATTGTATGTAGCCTATACAGGAGAAGATGGTGAAGTGTAGCCAAAGATGAGTGTAACAAGTGTAAATGAACAATGGAAATAATGTAGTGTTCGGATTGTCCTATTAAAATCTGAATTCAATTCTACTCCCCCGGAGGAAATGCATCATGTTTCCACGTAGTCATTTTCTGATTTTCAATTTTTATCAGGTAAAAAGCGGTTGAGTCATTCCAAAATCCAACTCAGTCACTCACACAAAATGTGTATATCACAATTTAGTGAGTAAAGGATTGGGATCTACTGAATGGGCATAGATTTTGGAAAAATTTGGAGATGGAAACAAATTCTATGATTTGGAATCAATTTAGGTAATCGAATCGAAATAAAAAATAGATGCTTATCTGTCTGCCAACTATCTACAGCAGGGGTTCTCAAAATTTAGCCAAATTTCCAAAATATTTGGTGGGTCAAAAAAAGTGTTATCGAAAATACGTTCAAATCGATAAAAAGTTAGACACAAGGAAAAGATTTATAATAATATTATAACATAATTGTTATTTATTTATGACGATAATTAATTTTCATTATAAAACTGTTTAAAATAACACATTTCAAAAATAATTAAAAAATAACTAAATAATGTTAAATAATAGTTCAAAAATAATTAAACAAAAATAACTAAATAATTTCAAATAAAAAAAAGAAATTCAAAATAAAATTAATTAAACAAAAATAACTAAATAATTTCAAATAAAAAAAGAAAAATATATAATAAATTCATCAATCTGAAGTGTGTAACTTGTGTTGTTGTTTTCTTTTAATAATTTCATTGAGCCTTGGTTCTAAGTCGGTTGAATGTACAGTATTCTTAACACCGCTTGTAAATGTTCATCAGTTAATTTTCATCTCAATTTGGACTTATTAATACTCACGATTGAGATAGTTTTTTCAGTTATATATGCGAAAAACTTTCTCAATACATATTTGGAAGCACTTATGTTTTTTTTTAATTGACGATTACATTGAATGATTCCTATCTAATTTTTTTTTTTTTTTTTTTTTTTTTAATTGAACAATTTTTAATTATACTGTATGTTAAAATTTATTTTTTATTTTTTGAAAAAATGCAAATTATCTCTATGAATTCAAGATCACGTATGATCGGACATCGCGGGCCGCATTTCTAGGGTTTGTAGGTCTCACTTTGGGAACTCCTGATCTAGAGAATGCAGGATCAATCCCAACCGGCGGATCGTGCAAAGGCACTACGGAACTGCAGCACCCCTAATTTTTCTCGATATTTATTTATATTTGCTTGTAATATTTAACTTTATCAACAACAAACCCTATACAATTCCTTTATTTTGTATATAAAATAATACAGTCAAACACCGATAAGACGCCGCCATCCGTTCGGCGATGATTTTGGCGGATAATCGGGGTTGGCGGTTTATCGAAAACACGTGTAGTATAGAAATGAAGATGAACTCCGAATTTATTAAAATTAATAAAATACAGTACATTTATATTTAACATTTAAACTTAACATTTCTAAAAACGGTATACTTTACAGTATAATATACATACCGTATACGTACTACCTGTATATAGAAAAATGTCCATCTGATGTTCTGATCCTTTGAGTTCTCTATAAAACACAATGTACACAGCTTACTGTAAAGTATCCTTATTTGCTTCGTACTCAATAAACGATGGAAACGATTTTTTTCTTTTGATTTTAAATTTTCTACAATCTAACAAGGGGAGGTTCAGACATTCGGGTCACCGATTTTTTTGAAATTTTGCACACATGTAGTAGTCCTCTAGGACAATATAATGTGTGAGTAATAAAGTGCACTACTCCAGGATTGTCGAGAAAATCGCACGAGAAGTTTCGTATTGAGTTCATATAATCTAAAATTTAATTATATTTCGAATGTGTCAGTAGCGCAGTGGTTGGAGATTTGCTTTTTTAATTGCGTGATCGCTGGTTCAATTCTTAGCTTTGATAATTTTTTTTATTTTTATTTATTTATTTTATTATTATTATTTTTCTCTTACATTGTTTTATATAAATTCAGTTATTTATATTTTTTTATTTGTTTTAAATATTTTATATATGTTTATATCAACGATGGTTTCTATAAATTTTTTGTCAATAGATGGCGCCACATTCTATTCTGTAAAAATACTAACTTTCTGACTGCAAAATGAGTGCGGTGCATTTGAAAATTACTTCTCTCGGCATTTCTAACAAATAAAAACTATTCCGAATGACTTTCGTCGATAAAGTCGTTAACAATTATTGAATGTAATAAAAACCAAACAATGTTTATCAAAATCAGTTCCACGAGGTTGAAGTCGATTCACAATTAACGAACGATATAGGCCAGTTAAGAAGCCGAAGATGTATGATTTCATTTAATTAGAAACAAAAATAAAATTAGTGAATCTACCTAAAAATCATCCCACTTGGAGTCTGTGCACTCTCCATAGAAGAGGTTCTCGTAAATTATTAAAGAAAGATGGGAAAAATATCAAAATTGAGGAATATTTTCCAATAAATATGCTATTATCAATAATTATAAATTAACATTAATAGTTAATTATTACAAGTTAATATTTTTATAGAATAGAAAGTGGCGTCATCTATTGACAAAAAATATATAGAAACCATCGTTGATATAAACATATATAAAATATTTAAAACAAATAAAAAAATATAAATAACTGAATTTATATAAAACAATGTAAGAGAAAAATAATAATAATAAAATAAATAAATAAAAATAAAAAAAATTATCAAAGCTAAGAATTGAACCAGCGATCACGCAATTAAAAAAGCAAATCTCCAACCACTGCGCTACTGACACATTCGAAATATAATTAAATTTTAGATTATATGAACTCAATACGAAACTTCTCGTGCGATTTTCTCGACAATCCTGGAGTAGTGCACTTTATTACTCACACATTATATTGTCCTAGGGGACTACTACAGGTGTGCAAAATTTCAAAAAAATCGGTGACCCGAATGTCTGAACCTCCCCTTGTAAGTGTGAACCAGGTTGAGAGAGACCCATGATTAACCGTTAACTCCATCTCTCCCATCCTCTAGTTACAAATGAATTCATAGAGCTTTTAATACTGTATATATAGTACTCATGACCGTACAATACTGTATATAGCAGGGGTGGCCAAACTCATTACGAGCCACATACAAACACACTTCATGTTACCATGAGCCTCATAGGAGAATCTCAAATACTCGAGAGTTACATTTTCTTTCTGGATGAGTGAGAATGGCATCAGTTTTCTGGTAATCTTAATGATGATTTCAAAAATTGTTTATTTCAGATGCATTTATTTCTTGCTTAGATACATACTATTTTTTACAATAGATGATTTCAAAAATTGTTTATTTCAGATGCATACTAGTTTTTACAATAGATTAAAAAAATATTATATATCTGTAATTTGTTTAACTTAAATAAGTATTTGCTTCATATTTACAATTGACTTTCATAGACGGCCGGATGGCCAAGTGAAAAAATAATAATATATCTGTAATTTGTTTAACTTAAATAAATATTTGCTTCATATTTACAATTGACTTTCATAGACGGCCGGATGGCCGAGTGGTAACGCGTCGGCGTGCCACGCTGGAGGACCCGGGTTCGCGTCCCGGATCTAGTCCCAGTTTTTTTTCGGGGTACTGGGCCCGGCCCGGTGATCCTCGTCCTTCACCATCCGGCCCCCTTCCACGGGTGTGGGTGTAGCCCGTGGTTGGAACTAGCCCCGCCCCCTTAGTAATCTCCCTGATTGGAAAGGGGGCGTAAAATATGCAAAAAAAAGTTGACTTTCATGATTGGTACCTTCAATGTAGCTAGCGAGCCGCAGTTTGGCCATTTCTGATATATATAATAAACTTCGGTTGGTTGGTTGGTTAGGCCGCCATATCGCACGAGGGATATACTGTACCGGGGCGGCCACTTGTAACGCCCATCACAGGCTGGTCAACACCCATGATAGCGTCAACCAGAGGTTGAAGAATGGAGTTCAACGGGTCGAAAAACTGAAAAACCCCTCCTGAAAAACTGGAGGTGAGAAACCCGGATTGAAATAGACTTTCACGGTGGTAAGCCACAGGTTTTCCACGCAGCCATCCCGCCGACATGAAGGGCACAAGCTCAGATAGCTACTATGATTTTTAAAGTTTCATTTTAAGGAAAGTAAACTAATAAATAACCAATACAGTATACTCCCGATAATCCAGATTTCGGATTAATCGGGGAAGTCGGAAACTCTGAAATAATATTTAATTATCGATGAAATGTCTAAAAGTTATTTAAACGTCCCAGATTCTTTTCTTTATCTTGTATAATAATTGGTGATAAAAAGTAAATTAAATTTTCAAATATTGCATTAATTTCTTGCTGAAAACAAACAAATTTATTATTCTCTTTTTCAATAAATAATAGAACATTTGAATATATATATAATATATATGTATGCATGCAATTTATTAACTTTTTAATGTTAAGTGTATTAGCCTATTTTTATCCATAATTTCGATTTTTTTTTGAGCGTTTTGCGGATTATCTGGGGATATTAAATTCCGACTATTCTGATTAATCAGGAGTCTACAGAATTTGGATATCATGCCGAATAGAATTTATCGATGATTACTTTGTAGTTGATATAATAATGCAAAGTATTGCATCACATTTTTAACAGATTCTTTCAAATCGCTTGCATATTAATGTGGGAGAGTTCAGGGAAGAAAGTGAAACCAAATTGACTTTAGCAAACTTTAACAACAGAAACATTAAATTCATTCATAAACAGATGCAATTTCATCAAATGAATTTTTTAAAAAATTATATGAAACCATTTACTTAATAAAGATAATAAATAACACATAATTATAGGAACGAGTTGATCTTGCAATCTTTCATTTCATACTTTATCAAAAAATTATAATAATAGACACACAAATTATTGCATATGCTGATTCATGATCAAGTAATTTCCAAATAATTCAGTATCGTGTAACGAATCTATTATGCTTTCCGATTGCTAAGTTGCTTTTTTCTCCGAATTCTGCAAATCATTACGGGAAAGCACGTTACACTTTATCCATGTCCCACAGGTGCACGTTTAAATTTCTATATCTGTACGAATAATAATGCTGTGTAATGAAATTAACAGGAAAAAAGAAAATGATATCATTTCACTCTTCCAGTCCAGAACACAATATAGTAAAACAACTGACCTGAAAACAAACAAAATGACATCACACATATCACCAGTCATCATTTCTAAATATAGAAACAAGAGTAATAATTTGCGATATATTGCAGATAGGTTATTATACCATAATTTATTTTTTGCCACGATTAATAACAGGTGATAAATGAGTCATTATAAATATTTAATTTCGGATGTTATAAATTATATTTTTGCGCCATTTATTATTTCGATTCATTAACGCAATATAGATAATCGAATTGAAATTTTCTAAAAAAAAAAAATAATAATAATAATTATATTTTATTTTTTAGGAGACCGAAAATAAAAAATTCCATACAACCGATTTTAGTCTAAAACCTCGCAAATTTAATGTAACTTCTGAGGCTGATTTGTGAGGCAAAAATACAGTGCCGTATCAGGCTATAAATAACGAGTCCAAGATCTGTCTAGCTCATGGCGAATTTTTAAGTTTACTTAAAGAATCATATTAAAAAATTTATAACCCCTGTGGGTAAGGGGCAAGAATATATTTATCGTTTGACCTCACGTATCATAAAAGGAGACTACAGGGGTCATCTCGCATTGGTGATTCCGAGGTTCGTCACCCGGGCTCACTTGTGGTCTCATCGATGTATACAGATCGTTGGGTCTCTTATATGGAATTGGGACTGCATCAGAGATGCCCATATCCGTCACTAGGGGCCTGCGGTGAGCCCCTACACGGATCTTTGATCACTCGGCAGGCTATCCGCCTCGTATCCAAAATTTACATTTCGCCCGCTTCATGTTTGGGAGACAAGTTTATACATAAGGGGACCAAAAAAATTTAATGACGCCTAATTTAGATAAGACGAAAGGATTCGGAAGTTCCGAAAACTCGAAACGATATTTTTAAATTGTTTATTAAACTGATATAAATATACAAGTTAAACTGAGTGATAATACCATTATATAAGAACATAAGATAAAACATGTTTACAAACTGATAGAGTGATGAAACAAATTTTTCAATAAAAAAATTAAATTTATAAATACTGTATATATATAACGCAGAATTTTACTTATTATAAAAACATCCGTAATAAGGGGTTTTTAATAGGCAAAAACATATTTATGTATGAGAAAAATTTCATAATAAATTTATGAAAAAATTCGTGTAAATAGCAATGTTTAATGTTTAATTCGTGCAGTGTTTTTTCTTTAAGATTAAGAGCAATACTGTATATATAGTAGACTCCTAATTAACCGGAGAAGTCGGGAAATTATTTTCCCTGGATAATACCGCCAAACTCTGAAAAAAATCGGAATTATGGATAATATGCTTTAAATATCAAGAAAATAAATAAATCCCATACATATATATACTCAAATGTTCTATTATTTGGGAACATTGTTCCCAAAATGAACAACTGAAAAGGGAACATTGTTTCCTTTTTTAATAAACACGGAATTTCCTTTTTCGGGTTACGGATTAACTCTGGTTAATCAGTAACCTAAAAAAGGAAATTCCGTATAATCCGGATTGCGGATTAACCCTGGTTAATCCGTAATCCAGAATATCAGAAATCATTATTAATTATGCTAATAATGAATTAATTATTTGATTAGTTTAAATAAGCATAAATGTACTGTATTTCACTGTAACGTACTATGTTTTCATCATTTGATTATAATGAACAGATTAGAAAGGGAACTTTTTAAAAATATTGATCCTGGATCTTTTCTCACACGTGAGTGTGAGAAAATAAGATCCAAGATCAATTTTTCTCTCACACAAAAAAATTGCATAATACCTTTTTCATCTTCTAATATGAAAGTTATAGTGAAATGCCTACATTAGTCCAAAGTTTTGTTGCGTGAAATTTTTAAAATTTCTATCTTAACTAGAAATTCAATAATAGAAATGGTTTATAAAAAAAAGAAAACGAGAAAATTGGATTACATTGGTGGCTTTGAAAATGTATAGATTATCTGTATATATTCGATTTGACATTGCGAGATCATAAAATAAATAATTTATGTAACGATCGATTTACAGCATTTTTAATTTTATCGCGATTCAATATTTTGTCTAACAACTCGAATAAATATTCCTTACAGGTTTGTACTCTCTCTCTTATTCGCATGGTAGATTAACTTTAGAATAAAAATAATGCCAAAAAACTGAACAGAAAATCATTTCATTAAAATCTCCAGTTGCTCATTTGAGCAACTTGGAGCTTTATGTTTACATTAAAACCGAGTGAGACAAATTACTCAATTTTAATATAAACTAAGCATAATAGTTTTATGCAATCACGAATAATAAGTGATATGTTATATATATAACCGAGTGAGACAAATTACTCAATTTTAATATAAACTAAGCATAATAGTTTTATGCAATCGCAAATAATAAGTGATATGTTATATATTTTTTTTAACCAAAAGTAACCATCAACATTTTGATTATCCTTAATTCCCGAAGGAGAGTAGGATTCCTAAGATCAGCAAGCTGTTGATCACCAAAAAACTATGGATATCCGAATTTCCGAATAATCATTTTTCGATCTAATCAACGAATTTTTATAAAATTTAACAGAAAAATTTCATAAAAATTACGTATTTTCATAAAAAGCTACTGAGTAAAAGCTATGAAGTGTAATTTCATGATTATTTTAATAACGATTCGATAATCACGAAATTATACTTCATACTTCACGACAAAAAATAAAAAAAATAATTTTATCTTTATTTTTCTTGGTTTCTAAATATAAAAATAATCACGAAGATCATCAATGATAATCGCGAAATACACTTTTAACCCAGTAGCTTTAATCATTTTTAAAAAATTCACATTTTAGAGGTTTCCACAACTTTAATCTATAGTACTGTACTGTTGAAATAATCATCATACTACAGTATATGTAACAATTTTTTATTTTAAAATGGTATTCATCTGGCAGCGGGACCTCAAAATTAGCAGGAAAATAGCTTTAATTGATAAGTAACGATTGCATATTCTACGACGTTTATTTCTCAAAACGTTTTATGCAAGAACCGACAGACATACAGTACACTGTACAGTATATAAAATTATACTTTATGACAGAAAAAAATGGTTATATCTTTATTTTTCTCAATTTTCTAAATATAAAAGTAATTTAAGACCTGTATTACTTATTATTCTATTTTAATTAAGTATTATTCGCAACTTCACGTATTTTTCAAAATAAAATTTGTTTTTACATCACGAGTTATTATTATTATTTTTAATATTTATAATTTCGTTTGAGCAACTGGAATAAAATTCAGATTTATGCAACGTTTAACAGTATGCGATCTTGACATATTTTTTTCTTTAATGTAGGACTCATAAATTTACGTAAAATAATTTCGGATGGTCGTTCAGGCTTTAAATCATTTCCAAGGTTAGCAGTGCTTCACAACTACGTTTTAATAAAAACTTCATCGATTTGGCGATACGAAATGATTTTCATCTGCGGATTTCCTTTACAGTTTAATAACATTACACTACTCGATTTGTTTTGTAAACAGGAACCATCTTTTAATCATAATTTCCAACCAAAAAACTTTAATTTCCAACCAAAAAACTTTAATTTTCCAAATGAAAACAAGATAAGCGTGCATAAATGCCATTACAGTATCATGAAATTACGTTTGCAGATAAATTTATAAAATTTTATAATTTAAATAAATACAGTTCTCATTTAACAAAAAAAAAAAAAATTATCAAAGAAAGCAATCGTTACCTTGAACTACATAGTAAGGATTAGCCTACTTGTGAATCCCCGAAACCGCAAAAAAACTTTATATAAATTTTAATTAACTATGCAGTAATGCTTTAAACACACACAAACTCCCGTATAACACGACGAAAAAATTGCGAAAGTACTCATACAACGCTATAAACAGTCCCGTGTAACGCGTAGGACAAATTTAACATTTGACATACTAATTATTTGAAATATCCTTTGACTGCACTAAAAAACCAAACGATGTTTATTTCGTTTCCATGACAACTAACAACTTTTCTATCGGGTTATACAAATCCGCATTTTCGGAATCCGTATTATAATATATACATATTTATTTGTTTATTTTAATTTAGTTAACAGATTATGTTTTGTTTTTTCCTTTATTAAAAGAAATATTCTATAAAACATGTTAATTAACACACTGCACACAATAAAATTACATGCGAAACTAATGCACATCTCATAAGCAAGTATGCAATCAGTGCTGGAAGTCGGATACAAGTTTATATTTGTATAAAATCGTCTGATAATGGATGTCTCATATAACGCGGAACGCATCTCCCGCGTTGTACGGGAGTGCTATATGTATTTATTTATTTATATATTATCCTAGATATAAATAAATTCAATATACTGTATATCAAATTTATTATTATAGTTTAGTGTTATAAGCGACGGCGCAAAATATCGATATTTCACGGTTGAATAACCTGCAAAACCGATTTTAAATCGATTCAAAACGTGATGTTTTATAATATATATATTTATATACGAGAAAAACAAATCGCCAAACTAAAACGAATCGCGAGTTATTTTTAAAAAGCGCTTTATTTTTAGTGCGTGTTTATTGCAACTCTAGCGAGACCTTGACAGAGTTCTTTGGCCGAAACGGTTTTTGTCTTCTACTACTCGATTATTTTTAATTAGCAGAAACCGGTAAAGAAATTATTTTCCGAGATATGTTTCTCGTTAACAAGCAAAAATCGCATTCGAAAAATTTATTCGTATTTACAGATGCAAGAATACGCTTGGAAATGACGTCACGAACAATTGTGACATCACATGATACGTTTTGTGACGTTTTACGTCGCTTTTCGTATTCTGTTTATGTTTAAAAATTTTGCTTCGCTTTCAGTTTACGTATAAAAATTATGTGTCGATTTCAATTTACGTCTGAAAATTACGTTTCTCTTTCAGTTTACGTATAAAAGTTACGTTTCGCTTTCAGTTTACGTCTAAAATTATGTTTGTTTATACAGAAAAAATTGTTTGTTTACATTTAAAAATTATAACAACTTGTGAAGGTTTTAAACGCTGGCGATTATCATACAATTTGCAGATAACAACACCTATCACCTTTCCAGTTTCTGTATTAACTGATTAGCTTAGTTAAGCTGTTTAGAAACCTTGGAAGATATACAAATATAGAATTAGCCTACTTTTCGGTATCATTCTAATTTATAATTCTTTTTGCCTTCGTATTTCTTTTTTAATTTTTTTTTTTAATCAGATAGGAAACACGAGTCGAGAATCATTGAGACCTACTTTGCGGTCATGATAATTGCGGTATATCGATACATTGTTCCCAGTGCTAAACAATGAAAAAACGCCAGAAGGAAAAGGAAAAAGCTAAAAAATTTGTACCGTATCGAGAGTACGTACGTGAGAGAAATGTAAAAAAATATTAGGCCGTGTTAAAAATATTGACAAAAATTACCATCCGCCCGTCATTAAAAATAACTAAACGGGGTGATGTAAACAGAAGCATCCTGTTTACACGTTTGCTTAATAAGGGTTTTGGGTACGGAATGCAAATCCCGAACGGATTACAGAAGTGTACCAAGGTGAAAACTTGCCACTTTTATAAATTATCGATTTATTCTAAATTAGAAATGTTTGATATAAAAAAAAAAATAATAATAATAATAAATATTATTATTTCCTAAATTATAACAAGGGTGATAGTTTTAACATCGCATTTTATCGAACAAAAAATTATTTATCGTCCGTAAGTTTAAAAATGAAAATAATTATATCTAATCGATAAATAATCGAACGGATAAAAACGATTATTTTCGCGATTATACGTTTATCGTTATAAATATATAATCGCTATTTTTCTTTACGATTTTCTCGATCATCATTATAAATTATAATTCATTCTAAATTAGAAAGCTTTGATATCAAAATAATAATATTTCCTAAATTATAATGCGGATGATAATTTTTAATTCGGTAAAGTTTTAATATCAAATTATTTATCTATAATTATATGTAATCGATAAATAATCGAATGGATAAAAACGATTATTTTCGCGATTATATATTTATCACAGACCTGGGCAAATTTTATTTGAAATAACAAATAACAAATAATTT